>JAAFKN010000506.1:0-12489 GCA_011800035.1 Thermochaetoides dissita | reverse complement strand
TTCCCTAGTCAGCAATACAAACAGTTGCACAACACAACTGGTGACCGCAGTGATCTTGAAACCTGTGTGAGAACTCCTGTCTCTCAGATCCTTAAGCCTTGAACCGCCGAACCCATCTCAGGAAGGCTAGTTGGATCGTCACAAAACAGCTGTCAACCAACAGCTGGTGACTGCAATAAATCACGTACACTACTGTGTGAGGACCCCAGTCCCTCAGGTTCTACAACCTGGCCACTACCTTCGAACCCCTCCATGGAGGTTGTGGAATCGTCACACAGAGAGAGCCAGGGGAGCGGCCGCCCCTTTGTCATGACCAATATCGGGTATCAAGCGGGAAATGAGGGATCAGACACAAATGGCCAATAACGAAGCGTGTTACGGCTTGAAGTGTGGGCCGGCATCTGCTTGCAGACAGTGTACTTTGGACCATTGGTAAGGCTCCGAGTGGGGTCGAGAGGCGGACCAATCAGAAGGAGAACCGCAGGTATCGCAGTTCTCGCACCACGATAAACCGCGATAACTGCGAGAAAACCATCATCAAGGCCCAAAGAGGCAATGGTAACAAGGCACGCATACCAACGACTTCAAATATCAATATGTATATAGAATCACCCATCCCCCAGAGCTATGACGTGGATTCCTCAGTCAGCAATAGAAACAGTTGTCAACCATCAACTGTGACCGGATTAAGCCACATACACTTTGTGAGGACTCCAGTCCCTTAGGTTTTACAACCTGGTCACTACCCTCGAACTCATTTCAGGAGGTTGTGGAATCATTACACAACTCGCGCAGGGGCATATGGTGAGATGTCTAAGTAGAGAGAAAGGATCATCGATTGGATAGCGTAGAGTGCCCTGGAACTCTTCGCCCACTGTCTCTTCGCGACTCGCATCCGTAGCTGTCACGACCAACGGGGAGTATCAGACGGGAAAAGTGAGCTCAGACAAAAAGGACAAAAAAAGGCGTGGCTCACGCGACGTTTGAAACGGCCAACAGGAAACAGGGTTTTCTGACAAATGGTCGTCAGAGCTAAGAATCACTGATGGAAGACTGAAAGTCCCTTGGTAGAAGAGACAAGGAAGGATTCTGAGTCTATAAGGTAGATAAATTCCTCGCACCAGGAAGGGGGACGAAAGAGTTCCCCAGTCAGCAACACAAACAGTTGTCCAAACCAACTGGTGACCACAGTGATCCTGAAACCTGTGTGAGAACTGTCTCTCAGATCCATAAGCCTTGACCCAAAACCAAACCCATCTCAGGAAGGCTAGTTGGATCGCTACAGTAGCTGCACTGAGTCACTTCAGCTGTATTGAGTCTTCTAGATACTCACAGTCGCTTTAGCTGTGTTGAGACATTAGATGTTTGTATATTGATATTTTCACTGTCACAACCTGTGGCATTATCATTGCATCCACTCATTATCCTTCCCTAAAAGTGAGGTCTGTTGTGTCTTTCATAAGTTCATAGAGATCTCGTTCCCAACCCTTATTCCAAGAGCGGACCTTTCCCTTGGTCTTCGAGTGAAGCGCCCTTACCTCCGTAGTTTGGTGGCAGCTTCTCCCCTAAGGATCTAACCTTGCTAGCGCCAAACTCGCGAGAGAGGTTCTGGCCATTTGACATGGGATGAAATTTCTTGATAGTCTTGGGGGCGACAAACAGCTTCATGAAATTATAGATGAATCCCATGATGGCGGGCACATTGACAAAAAACTTCTCCTTCAGGAGCTCGGGGTAGTTCTGCGCAAAGACCTCGATCGTTTTGGTGCTCGCAGACTTCACTTGGTGTGACTGGCGGAGGAAGCTGACAGACTTGTAGTCATGTACCTGAAAGATTTTGTATGGGTCGTAGTCCTCCGTGATCGGCTTAGTCGCAGAGCTGATGTCGAGTTCTTTCAGCGCAAGTTCCATCAGTGCAACGCGCCACTCTAAGAACCTAAAGTTTCAGTCAGACACTGTTGTTTACAAAGGTCAGTTGCCGCAGGTACTCACTCGTCGAGCTCGCCGAAAGTTTCCTCGATTGACTTTGTCGCTCCATAGATGTTCCAGGTGAATACTTCCTTGTCTTCTGGGTCGCTAGAACCTTCTTCGGTGTAAGTTGTGACGTAACCCAGACCTTCGAACTTAGCCTTGCTAAAGGTCTTCTTGATTAACTCCAGAGGCTTCGTCTTTGCGCGCCATTTGAGGGTCTTCTCCAGCTGATCCTTGGCCTTAGCTAGATCACCGTCGTTGGCGTTAAGGTATTTCTGAAGAATGATCTGTGTCGGAACATGGGTGGCCGGATCTGCAAGATTGACGCCCCAGATTTCGGGATGACCAATCGACTGTGCAAGAGCCCACAGCTGCGCAATGGGTGTCTGTTGCTCAGAGAAGGGCTTTTCTTTAGCGCCAGTCTCCTCGGGCAGCAAAGTTATAATATCCTGAGTGGCAGCAGCAGTCTCGGGAGAAGCTGGGGAAGTGGGTTCGTTAATCATGGCGGCGGTGTCCGTCACGGCTGGAGCTCCAGACGAAGCCGTCGAAGCCGATTTGGCTGGCTGAGTTGCAGCAGCGCTCTCCGTCTGGGTGGAAACTTCGGCTGGGATGGGAGCTGTGTCCGCCGCTGGCGCTGTGGGCTTCTCTTGAGTATTCGCGTCGCTCATGTTTGTGTGCTCGACGTCAGGGTTGAAATCAGTCAAGGAGGAAGATTTTGGCGAAAGTCAGCTTCTGCAGGAGACTTGCACAAACGGTCAATGTTCAGTCACATCGGAAATATGTTCGGCGCATGCACTCCGTACCTGCACGGGAAAGCTAGTCGCCTGTTTCTTGGCGACGCGGGTTGTGTGAATTGTGAACCGATAATCTGTCATCCCACGTTCTCCACCCCATTGACCTTGATGAGCATCACCCCACTCTTGGCAGCTCTTGTGCAGTGGGGCAGCCGGGGCCGTTCAACGTCATCCCAACAAGCGCCTGAACCATTCCGCTTCCTTCCAATGCGCCCTGAAATGTCGATCGAACGACAACAACCCCAGTAGGGAAAGCGCAAGCTAGAAACATTAATGGGAAAAGATTCAATTGAATAGGTGCGATGATGTCACTGCTCTCAAGGATGATTGCTCTTGTGTTTGAAAGGTTGTCTCCGATGTCGAGCATAAGGAGTCGGGGCTAGATGGACCAGTCACTCCAGGTATTTCAGTTCACGAACACTACTGTGTGGTCTGGATGTCGATGTCGACATACACACACCTTTCAAGAATTCTTCTGGCTCCATGCTGATGTCGAAGTTACTGACGCTATCTGACATCAGTAAGATCATGCCGTTTCGCACAGGAGCAGGATAGGAAGTGTTATCCTGACTCCTGCTTTCCCATCGCCCGCGGCTTTACAGGTTTCCATAGAAGTAATTCGGCATGCAGATGTGCTCAAAGATCGGTTTATTTTCAGCAAGCAATCTTGCCGTCTATCAGAAGTCCTCTGAGATCGTCTACATGATTGAGCGATCTTTTCCCCCGCATTCTCCGATTTAGGACACCGTCTGGTGTCTTTCCAATTTCTTAGGACAGCACAACCTCCAAATGACCATTGCTGCTCCAACCCTGGCAACCGCCAGTGGGATTGCCAGTGCCGTCGATGGCGTATGTGCGATCCGGACCCGAGCAGTTGATCAAGTCATATGTGCCAGACTCGCCGCAGGTGCGGGCAGCTGCATTCTTGCAGACAAAAACGCAGGTCTGCCTGTCGCTGATGCAGCGAGCACCGCTGGTGCCCTCCTTGTGGTTGAAAGTCTGAATCGACATGGCATTGCCTTGCATGTTGACGAGCCTCGAAACGTCGACCGTGGCGTAGGTGCCGGAGGTGAACTCACCCCAGGTATTGTCGATCTGGCCGTACTGGGTTAGAGGGGTGCCGCGGTTGTAAAGAGCGGCCCAACCGCCGGGGATACCGTTGGCGACCGAAATCTGAACGGCGCTGCCGCGAAAGGGAAGGGAGTAGGTCACCATGGCCTGGCGAACGTTCATAAAGCTTGACTCATGGTCGCCGATCGGGTTGTGCCAGACAACAATAATGATCGGGCCATCGAAAGCATTGATGAAGTTGAAGGTGTTTGGACCGTCGGAGCCAATCCAGATCACACCGTTGTCGGACTGTTCATTACGGCCTTGGGCAGCCATGCCGATCGATGACATATAGTTGCAGTCGTCACGAGTGAGACCGTACACAAGGCTGTCGCAGCTGAACTGAGATGAAGTAGCACCACCAAGCTTGACAAAAGTAGTCGCAGAGCCATTGCGAAAAGTCCCATTATTGCTCAAAATCTTGATATTGCGAGTCGTGACCTTCGACTCATCGGTCGGCAAGCCAGATACCATCTGGTTAGCCAGAGGCAAAGCTAGCAGGACAAAAGAAAGAGTCACAGCCGTCATATTGATGAGAAAACGTGATCGTTGATCGAAGTCGCTTGGCTAGGAGATCGGGAATCCAAGGAGTGCATGACTTGCGCACGATTTCCAGATCACTAACGGAAAAGAAAGATTTGGTGGGAGGGAAATCCTGCGTAAAGGAAATATCCTCCTGCTTTTATCATTGATGACTTTCGATCCCATCTTTGGGACAGCTAGGATGAAGACTGGAGCCTTGGGTTCCAAATCCAATGCACCATCCATTGCTTTCGTTTGCTGGAATCACCAGGCACGCCCAAAGCCTCCTGAGAGTCACTGCATCCAATCGGCAGCTGGAACCCGTATGTTTGTCCTTCTATCCTTACTAAAAGTAACGTTGGAGTTAAAGTAGATTTCGAGATTCCAGACACCGTTCGCTCTAGGAGGATCTTTGCGCTTGTCTTCCAGTCAGTCCCAACACTGTACAAGAAACTCTCCGCTCCAGTCGGGATACTATTTGTTGGCTCAGTGAATGCTGCAGCACAGTATTTCGGAGTATATCTCCTTGCCAACACAGATGTCTATTTATTACCATCACCTCAAAGGCCAAAGTATTTCCGAACAACATCTAAACGTGCTCAATCAAGATTGCCCGGTTGCTCGCTCTAGGTTTTCCGGTCACTGTTATACCGCGTTCCATTGTCACCTCCAAGGAGGAAGAAACAGCGAAACTATCTCCGGCCGCGATAGCAGCAATCTCAGTTATTTCGATCATAGTCGTTGGTGCATCCTTTCTTTTTTTGCTTTTATCAAATCAAATACACGGGTCGGAAGGACAAGTTCACAGCAACCCAAGAAACCTCCTCTGTGCCAAAATTAGCCCGTAATGAGTTCCACAGGCATCAAAAACCCAAAAATGGCACAGGCATAAAGAAAGAGTAGGTTTCATCAGGCTGTACAGTGTGCTGGCATGATAGTCATATTCGGACAATTATTCTATGACGTGTAAGGTTCAGGAATCACCAGAGTCATTACTTCTCTGAAACCCGGGGATAATGGATGCTAACATGGCATAATGCAGAATCAAAAGTCATATATGAAGCATAAAACCACCCTCATGCAAAACTCCCAGGAGACAAAGCGCTGATGATGATGCCAGAAATGCTCTCTCGACTGTGAGCTGAGCATTGAGTACAATTCTCCTTTTCTGGAGGGTGATTCACAGTCTGTTGAGTGCATCTATAGTTTCGAGGCAATAGCGGGAAAAAGGAACCTCAAGCCTTTCACAACAAGAGACCAATCTGAATTGAAATGAGAACAACGTGAAATTGACTGGTCATCGTCAGTGACTGGATCGGAATGATGGAACGAGATAGGCTTCCAAAAAGCTCATCACATTTCTCTTTAACCATAACACGAGGTAAACCAGAATCACATCAAGCCTAAGGGGTTACCTTGTGTTCAAGATAAGTGCAAGTATCCTGTAATGCTTAAGGGAAAATCCTTAATATTATTTCGACAACGCAAGGACACAAATATGATCGATCCTGTTGGGGGCTACACAGGATCCAGCAACACAGATGGGCCCAGTGCAAGCTTCTCGAAAGGGTTGAACTGGGATCTCTTCACTACCCGTTTTCACCTCAAGCAAACAACTTGAAAACATCCCCAGTAATCCGATACCCAACCCACGGATATCATACATGGCATCAAGAGTTTGCATCATGAAGCTGAGAGGAAAGTGTTTGTGACAGTCATGGTGCGAAGGGGCAGCTGCAACTGGACCATATCGGTCATGATGAGCACACACAGAGCTATACACTCGATGTTTGGTGGGCAATCCAATATCAGATCGACTGCATTGACTATGGGCTTGGCGGTGAGTCTCCTGCCGCTGACCGACAGTCAGAAGGAGTCCTTAGGGAAGCGAGAAACACCCTGCTGCGTGTGGTGAATGACTCGCCCATTATGCATTTGACACTGCAGCTTCGTCCCTACCATACTGCAAGTTCCAGTTGTTCTGGAACAGGGACATTGTGCACCGCACGCTGGGAGAACATGAGCAAAATCTGGTGCGTGGATTCTTCACATTCCATCGGTTAGCATTGTTCCGCTCAGCTCCATAGTACTGTCCGTTACAGACACCTCACACATGACTTTCGACAAAGCCTAAGATCAGTCTCACTAAGGTATTGTGAGAAGTTTTCTAGAATAGGGAATTGTTCCTCGTAGAGCTAATGCATCCATGTGGTGGTGCTCCCAGAGTTCGTGACCTTCGGTCCTTTAACAGACCCTTGCTCTATAAATATGAGCTTCTTCTCACGGTAAAGCCACCAAGAGCTCAGCGCCCTCAACCAGTTCTCAACAATGTCAAAGACTCAGTTGGTGATAGCAAATATTCGATGCCATGAAATACCTGTTATCGTGCTCGGTCTTTGTGGGGCTGACCTCAGCGCTTTCTCTTGTCATGCCAGGTTTGCGCTCTTGATCCATTCCTGGTTTTCTAACCCACCAAGCAAATCACTATAAGAGATCGGGATGAGATGGTGGTGAGCAAGCAGCAGTGGATATAACATCGACTCGTTTTCTCAAAAGGTTGGACCGAGACCAGCGGAGGAAATCTTCTGATATACAGATATCACTGTCGGGATACCTCCTCAACGAACGTGAGTCGCCAGAGACATGAAGTGGAAGAAATGTGACGATACTAACTGCCATGAAGCAGACTTCTCTTCGACACTGGAGCTCAACACATCATTACTCCCAACCAGAATTGCACCACGCGTGGAAATGCAACACTCTTCAACTGGTCAGCCTCCAGCACGTACTCGGATCAGCCTGGCATAGAGACGCTCATTGGCTTCGGGAATGTGCACTTGCGAACTGCACTGTTATCACCGACGAGGTTTGCCTAGGTGGCTGGACGGTACCGGCGTAGGAGTTTATGCTTTGCTACACATACTCGGAACACTTCCATGAACTGGCCGGAGACGGCATCTTCGGCTTGTCCCCGATTGCCACAAGTGCATGGTACCCCATGGGCGATGAGCACACCACCTTCTACTGGGGCCCTGTCAGCAATGGTCAGCGAAGCAGCCCGGAATGGGGTTTGGCTTTGGTCAA
Organism: Thermochaetoides dissita; assembly: GCA_011800035.1. Lineage (NCBI taxonomy): Eukaryota > Fungi > Ascomycota > Sordariomycetes > Sordariales > Chaetomiaceae > Thermochaetoides > Thermochaetoides dissita. The sequence continues at coordinate 5,008 of JAAFKN010000506.1, read as the reverse complement.
GTGCGGCAACCACGCACGAGATGGCATACTCACCATCAGGGGTACAGACACAAGTCTGTACTATCCCAACACCCTTAAAGCGGTGCCTCTCAGCTGGCCACTGTCCGAGATCGCGCAACGGTGGGTTCTCGACATTGCCGGGGTGCGCATTGGCGGCATCTTTCCTGTTCCCAACACAACAAGTTCAATCACCTTGGTCGATCCCGGTGGTTACAACATTGTCGCTCCGGATTGCGCGACTGCCAGAGCTTTGTTCACCCTCATCTAGGCCTTGATCAAACAGATTGACAGAGAGAGAGGAGTCTGGGGCGCACCGTGCCCTGTACTCGATGCTGTGGTCAAGGATGTGGTTTTCCGCTTTGGTTCTGGTTCCCAGGTCTTTGATGCAGTGTTGGAGAAGAAGTCCTTCAATATGGGCCCAATGCCAGGGAAGCTGGGGTGGTGCTCAACCATCATCGCTGATCCAGGTGGTGAATATAATATGCGGGAGCCGATTGCTCAGCGGCGGGCTTGGATTCATGGAAACAAGATCCTGAAGCCATATTACACAGTGGAGCATAGTCTCTCGCACAGTTTCTTTGCAAAGCTGAAGCCTTGAGGGAGCAAGATGATGCAGAGCAGCTGATGAGTTTGGGATGAGGGCTTACAGTTCAAATCTGGTTGACGAGAATCAAAGTTGCAGAATCAGTTCGACATTCGAGATTGCCTGTTTTATAGGGATAGGAGTTGTAGTGAGACTTTCACTCGGATAGGTAATTGCATTCGCGTCGCCTGATAGGTGCACTTGATCCCCAGTAGGTTGTCTGGCTGGTTAATGTGGCATTCCCACGTGGGCACACACCTTGACGCATGACAGTAGCACAAGGTGAGTGAGGTTGTGGTTGGTGTGCAGTGGCAGGTACCTAGGTACCACAGGGGTTTGAGGATGCACCGAATCCTGGAAAGAAAGAAACCTATTCACAAGGCACCCTCCTTCTCAGTCCTGCATCGTAAAGCGCAACATGACATAGCAGTGGTTTGTTGCCTGTGACATACTGAACAGATTGAATGCTCATCTGAGTAGACCATGTGTACCGAAAACACACACATATGGTGAAGACTGCCGTAGCTCGGAAGTGATCGGTGGCAAGGAACCAAAGGTTAAATACTCGATGCTTGCCGCGATGACTAGAAGTATGTTCTTCCTTTCTATATGAGCTCCTTTATAAACACTCATTTGAGAGGTTCCAAAGAGCAGCAAGGAGCAGCCTATGGTTACAACTTGTCACTCATTGGATTGTCGCGGCGACTTCATTTGTTTTCAAGTTTCATATCCCACCCGATTCCAATTTGCTTTTTGCTTTCTCTTCTGCTGTGAATCCGCTCATTTCGACGTCACCTACGAGTAGGCTTGCGCGACTTAGCCAGTCAAAGACGACTCGAATCACGAGTCCTGGTGGACGACGCACCTTCAAAGACAAGGCCGACAGCAATGATATCCCAGAAGACGACACACCGGGAACCAGGCTCAACGCCTTACTACTACTCCTCGAATTACCCAAAGTACCTATCGTACCGTGACTTCTGCCCTCTCTGCAACCGCACAGTCACGCTCTACACTTGGCGCTGCTTCTACTCCCATCGTCATGCGCACTTGAACCTCTGTCGGAACTGTGGAGAAGATCGAGATGGAGGAAAGTGTTGCTGTGCACTGAGCTCTGAGCGGCGACGAAAGACGAGAGTGCGGTTCTCGTCAAGAGAAAGATCACGAGAGAGGACCAGTGGTCGGAGGCATCGAAGAAGGAGGTGGCATGAGAGCTGGTCTTGGAGAGATTGGCTCGACTGGGATAGGCACAACGTGGAGAGGGAGTGGACGAGGAGGCAAGTAAGGATTGTTGGCTGAGTGGTTCTTGCTGTCGAGCACGAGAAGGTTGATCTGTTGGCTCCGATTTGGAGGAAACATTGGCAAGATGATCGCTTTGCTCAGAGATTAACTGGGATCAATTCCACGCCTGTGTCTTGTTTCTTTTTTTTTTTTTTTTTTTTTTTTATTTTGGGCATTGACCGAATGCATTTCAAAGACTGTCTCATCTTTCTACTTGTAGATTGAAAGGAGCTGTTCGTTCGTTTCCACGAGTTGCAACATTTGCAACATTTAAAAGCAAGCCTGATGTGGGCTAAGTGACCAGACCATGTAACTAGCTTCCTGTCAAAGCCAAAGGTGGAGAACTGGTGATCAATCAAGATTTTGATGCTGATGTTTGGAGCTCTGAAACAAACTTCTTGAAACTAAAGTACTTGTGAAGTAGGACATTGGTACCTGTAAGTTATGCTGCGGACAAGTGGATGTTCCGGCGATGGTGTAAAACCACAAAGGCGATGGAAGTATTTTGACGTGCCGTTTGAGACGCGAAGGTGCTGAACACGAGGTCGTAGCCCATGGGGTGATTGGGTCAGGTGTGCACTTTGTTCAAAGCGGGGCGCCTTGTGGGGCATACCCCTCCTATCCAATGTGTCTTGGCAGCTGGCAGAAGTCCTCTGTGGGTCCAAGGTATCACAACAGCCACGACGCGACCGGAATTTCGTCAGGTCATTATGTGTAGTCGCCAGCCAGAAGGTGAGCTCGACTGGCGATCTTCCAGAACACGGCAATGGGTCGTATACCAACCGCGGAACTTAGTACATATCTTCTGTACGGCAAACTGAGCCGACGTGGATGTCTGCAGGGCGGCATTCTCCGCATCTCGACAGCATCAGCCCTTCGCCAGTCCCGATTCTTTTTGACTCGGGTCGACACGACAAACGGCGCTGCACCTGCGAACCTCCCACTAACGCCCCTCCGCAAAGAGCTTAAGGAACAAGCCAAGGCTCTTAAGGCTTCCGGAAGGAAAAAGAAAAAGAATTCCGACAATCAGACGGTCCCTGGATGGGAATTGACGGTGGGTATCGAGATTCATGCCCAACTTAACACCGCCCGCAAGCTGTTTTCCCCTGCAGCCACGTCCTTCAACGACACACCCAACAGCCATGTAGCCCTGTTTGATGTAGCAATGCCTGGTTCTCAGCCCCTTTTCCAAGCAGAGACGCTCATCCCCGCTGTCCGCGCTGCCCTCGCCCTCAACTGTACTATCCAGCCCATTAGTCGTTTCGACAGAAAGCACTACTTCCATTGGGATCAACCTGCCGGCTACCAAATTACCCAATACTACCACCCCTTTGCCCGAGACGGCCGCGTTGTGCTTTATGCTCGCGATGGCATTGCTGCCGAGGATGGAGAACGCATGGAGATCGGAATCCGCCAGGTCCAAATGGAACAGGACACAGCCAAGACGACCGCCGTGCCAGGGAACGTTCACTGGCTAGATTTCAATCGAGTCGGTGTTCCACTAATCGAGATCATCACCCTTCCTCAAATACACCATCCTGCAACAGCGGTTGCTCTGGTTCGGAAGGTGCAGATGTTGCTCAACTCGGTCGACGCATGTGTGTCGGGCATGGAGACGGGTGGTTTGCGCGCTGACATCAATGTGTCAGTAAGGAGAGTTGAGGACATTGCGACAGGAAAGTTGGGAACAAGAACGGAGATCAAGAACTTGAGCAGTTTCAAGGCCGTGGAGGATGCCATCATTGCTGAGCGCGATCGCCAAATTGCCGTTCTGGAAGCTGGCGGTGTCGTGTTGGGCGAGACTCGTGGATGGTCACTCGGGAGCACCGAGACTCGCCGTCTCCGTGGAAAGGAGGGTGAGGTTGACTATCGTTATATGCCTGATCCAGACCTCGGTCCCGTGATAATCGGAGAGGATCTGGTCCAGCACCTCAGAGGTACTCTGGGAGTTTTGCCAGATGCAGAAATTGATGAGTTGATCGAGCTGTACGGCCTGACGACCAAGGATGCGATGTCGCTCATTCAACTAGACAACGGCGCTCGAATCCAGTACTTCTACAACGTGTTGGACTCCCTGGAGGAGCGTCTGCGCGCTGCCGGCAGTGCCTCTCACGACTCCGACTCACCGGCCAATCAACGCCATACCCTTCTCGCCGCGAACTGGTGCCTTCACGAGCTGGGCAAACTTACCGAAGTTTCAGAGGATTTAGGCATGACAGCTGATGGAGAGTGCAATGTCCCTTCTGTCGACCTGGCTGCCATCCTGTTCCACCTGCACCGCCGGGAGATAACAGCCAAGGTAGCCAAGGAACTTTTGTGGGCTGTGTTCCGCGGGCAAATACCCCGTGGTAAGGTCACTCAGGCCATCGAGGTGGAAGATCTTTGGTTCAAAGAACTGTCGGAACAAGACTATGCCGATCTTGCTGATAAAGTAGTTGAGGGTGAGGAGAAGGTCTTGGCCGAGTTCTTGCGTTTCAAGCAAGGTAAAACCAAAGCCTACCCTCAGGGCAAATTAATGTTCCTTGTTGGGAAAATCATGAGGACCGGCCCGGAGGGGCGCATGGATCCTGCGTCAGCAGAAAGGGTCTTGAGAGATCGGATCGAGCATGTGTACCTTCCACACATGGAGGGGCAATGAGCGAACCTTAGAGGCAAGACTGTCACACCTGTTTTTTTTAGGTGACCCATCGCCTCACTTTATCATGGGTCAGACGTAGTACACAAGGAAAGGGATAAGAGCCTTACGATTAAGTATATGCATCTTACTCCTTAGAACCTAAGAATATTGAAGGCCTATGGACAAGGGATAGAAGACTATGAAATTTCTGTCTTGCCCTGAGAACTCCAGTCGGGCGTGCACGCCTACCCTCCCGACATCTCGCCGAGGGCAATGCAATAAATACAGCAAGTGGTTGAGACCATTTCTCAGGAGTCCCCGAAGCGAGTGAGAGAGAAATTTAGAAAGCCTGTACCGTCTGAGAGAAATTGAATGGTTCAGCATTCAACGACATTTCTGCTTCGACAGAAGCAACTACGGAACAGAAAGTGTTAAGGGAGTTCCTTTAATGTGACGATCCAACCAGCCTTCCTGAGATGGGTTCGGCGGTTCAAGGCTTAAGGATCTGAGAGACAGGAGTTCTCACA
>JAAFKN010000505.1:0-12513 GCA_011800035.1 Thermochaetoides dissita | reverse complement strand
TGTAACGGTTGCGGACTCTGATGTGTTAGATTCTATAGGTTGGGATACAGGTTTCTCATCCGGCTGTCTGTGACAGTATGGTTTTCCTGTACACAGCGGTATAAGGACCGGCAAGCCCTGACCAAGGGCATAATGGAGTAGGAAATATACATATCAATGCTACGCACCCAGATGCGACTGACAGATGTGTTCCGAAGCTGTCCCGAAACCACAGTACAACTTAAGTACATACCTTCCTTCCTTAGGTCGCTATGTTGAAGCTACAGTTACCTCGAGGCAAGCCATACCTGAGTATCTTTGTGAAACGGTACCTCAACCTGATGGTCGCGATTTGTCCTTAATAGGGACAGCATGTGTTGCAACTTGATACAGGAAAGGAGTGACCAAGTAAAGAGGCACAGAGGCGTCTGGTATATCGGAAAATACCTGCAATGTCATGGTACAACCGAAGAGAATTTTGCTTGGTACTAAGAAACGGCTCTATGTAAGCAGGCTATCCTTGACTAGGGTGTCATGATTGTAGATAATTCGCACTGGTACCTGATGGTACCTTGTAAAGCGGGGTAACGATGGGATGCAAGATCCCGATTGCCCTCCGCCCCTCCACTCAGCTGAGTGGGGGTTTTGGGCCGAAGAACCTGAATTGGCTTGGGAGCTATTTGAATATCGTCCAAACGGCACGGCTCTGCCACAGCCTTTCTTTCCATATCACACATGACTCCTGCTAACAAGAGCAAAAGGCTCACAAGAGAACCAAAAGATCAGAGTTCTAGAAACCCCCAGCCAACCGGGGGCCATGATGCAAGGCATAACTGGTGTAACAGCGCGCTGGGCCTTACAGGTTACTCTATTGTAATCCCAACAGACAAGAAGATCTGAAGTCCAGTTCGTGATACAGAGTGTGACCATTCCAGCATTAAACTACGCACGCATATCTACAGCCTCAGCGGAAGATACAGGCACCAACAAGCGGTTCGGTTTAACCATACTCTTTCTCATCATGGGCATCGAAGACAACGGTACCGCCACCCCGGGTGCAAGCGATGCCGTTCAACGACTTCCATTTCCTCCCTTCATCCACGTTCCTGGCCTCGCAAATCTCAGAGATGCAGGAGGCTGTACCCTTGAGGGCATCCCCGGGAAGGCCATCCGACGGGGCATTCTGTTCCGTTCTGCTGCCGACCCATGCAAACTTGATGCTACTGGTGTGGCCATGCTTCTTCGGTTAGGCATCACGCACGTGTTCGACCTCCGATCGGTCATTGAGCTTGCTCGCTCTGGAACTCAGGGTCACGGGGTCAGCGGGGACCAAGGGCAAGTTCATGATGGTCATGCTATGTGTGGCTCTGGCATCAAGAGGTTGTTTGTGCCTGTCTTTTTGGACAAGGACTACTCTCCTGAGGCTCTTGCGGAGAGATTTGGGCACTATAGTGATGGACCACAGGTTAGTATCCCAATTGATGTTCACGGCTGCTACGTCTTGGCTGAAGGCGCATGGGGAGTGAGATGGGAAAATTTGGGGTGAACCCAAGGCGCAGGAGTATCGCGGTGCGCATGCAGGCTGCCGGCAGAGCATCAGACTTGCATGTTTTCTGCATCGCGCCGTCAGAGGCGGCTTTGCCGAACCCTTTTCCAACCAAAACCCTGTATCTCACCAATTCTGCAGCATTGCATTGTCATAGGGAACGCGTGGGCTGAGAACCAGGCACCTTGGGCAGCTCTTCATCGAGTGCTTGACGGAACAAACTCACAACTGTGCAATGTAGAAGGCGTCACTAACTGTGAGCTCTTAGGGTTTTATGAAAGCTTATGCTGCCATTCTTGCTGCCGCAGCCGATCCAAATCATCCGTACACCCCATTCCGAACCATCCTTGAGCATCTTGCTTCACGAACTGCCCCCACTCCTGTCCTGGTCCATTGCACGGCAGGCAAAGACAGTGAGTTACCAGCCCCCGTTTGAACCCAATCCCAACATTGTTGTAGCCCCTTATGTCTATACGGCCATCCCCAACAGATGCTTCTTGCCATGGAAGCATCGGCATAGCTAACCAGGCTGATACCTGTGGCTGACGTTGAGACAGGGACGGGTGTGATCATTGCGCTTATTCTGGCCCTCTGCCATGTCTCAGACGAGGCAATTGCGGATGAATACAGCCTCACTGAGATCGGTCTCGCCCCACGAAAGGAGGAAATCATCCAGCGCCTTATCCGCCCTGGCGAGGCGTTGGAAGGGGACAGAGAAAGGGCAGAGAGGATGGTGAGCGCCAGGTATGTCGAGGCGGCCATTTTTTGCGTTTCCCTTGTCTCAGCCAACTCTTTCCCCTCTCACCTCCTGCGCTGCATGTGCCACACATCTTGGCACACATCTTCCCTCCTTTTGAGTGCCGTGTCTAGTTCTATTCCTTGTCTTCCTGGTTCTAGAACGCCTTACCAAGGGAATGGGTCAGCGTGGCGTTTGCATCGTTCACGAAACAATGGCCGTGTTTCCCCGGCTCGGTCCGCATGCAGATCCTCAAAGATCCCTCTTCCCTCTCCATTGCGTCCTTGTTGTTGTGCTTGCTAACACGCCTGTAGGAGAGAGAACATGCTGCTCACGTTGCGTATGATCCGTGAGAAGTATGGCTCCGCCGAGAAATACGTGACCGAGCACCTTGGAATCTCTCGAGAGTGTGTCGAGCAGATCCGGCGTAATCTGATTGTCGATGTCGAGGAATCAAGCGACGATAAAAAGGAACAGGAACGGCCCTTGCTATAGCGTACTCCCGGGGAGACTTGCTGAACTGTTTCTCGACCAGGCCGCTATGATCAGCACGTTTGATAGTAGGATGCAGAGCCTCAGAAGTTGGATACAGCATAGAGTAATAGAAAGCTTAGGCCATGACACTGCCTGGCTCAAAGAAAATGATGATCACATTTGGCATGACGACATGGGGCACTTGTATGTTTTAGAATACAAGAGAGATTTAGTCTAGTCTGCTTTACACGGTTGTCGTGAGGGGATACACACCACCAGGCAACCTCATACAAGACAATAGACGATGATATACACAGGCCTCGCTCGCGCCAATCGCCTTGCCCATTATACACGCTAGATTGATCATCAACCGGCTCCACACGCCAGTCGTCCAACGTCGCGCCCCCTTTAGACCCAGATGGGCTCTGAGCAACGCTACCGAAAAGAACCACAGCCGATCACCGGCCAAAGCAAATCAAGGTTATTACTCGACCTTTGTCGGGATCTTGACTTCACCTCTCCTACGATCATAGAAGGGCACACCATAGCGCCAACCAACAGCGTTGCGCGCCCGACCAGTTGGGCCAACCTCTTCAGCATTGATCTGCTCGAAGCGGAACTCGAAGCGGTTGGTCTGGACGCGAATGCGGCGCGCTTCCTCCGCGCGAAGACGAGCCTGCTCACGTTCAGCCAGCTTGCGCTCGCTCTCGGCAGCCTCCTGGATGAAAAGCGCCTGCGCGTCGCGCGCGTCCATGCCCTCGGCGATCCGCTTCTCCATGGAGACCAGCTCGGGAATACGCATCTTAGCATCCGGCGGCAGGATGTGGTCGCCAAAGGCCTTGGCTGCGTCCTCACGAGTGAAGTGCCGGGATTCGGATACTGGCACAAAGAGCTGCTGCATTGTGTAGCTGTGGACGTGGATATCGTTGATGGGCTCGAACGGCGGGTCTCCCGGATTGAGCTCTGCCTTGGGCAGCATTTTCATCATGGCCTTAGCGTAGGGGATCGCCAAAGGTTTGCCCTATGCCATTGTGTTGTCAGCTGTCTGAGTGGCTGATAAGAACTGGTACGAAAAGAGCAAGCAAAGTTGAACCAGGCTCCCGTCAGAAGAATGGGGTGTTTTAACCATGGTTTACGTCTTCAAGACTAATCGATTTTTGGTTGTATCTCATCATCGAAGCCAGAATTGGAGTTAGATTGGAGAGGAACAACAGCCAACTCACCTCGCGCTCCCACTGCTTCTCAATCTCCTTCATTCTCACCACAGCAGCAACACGACGCATATCGACGCCATACTGGGCCGACACCGCTTTAAGCGGCATTCCATTCTTGATAACCGCATGCCAGATCTTCTCGCGCGCGGCCTCTGATAGGACGGGTTCGGAGCGGAAGTCCGGATTACACGGGAAGGGCTGGTTCGGGGCAACGGGCTGGCCCTCCCAGTTCTTGACAACGCGCGAGAGGTAGTTCATTTCGGAAGGTTCGCGGAACCGCTTGAACTTCTCGATCCACTCGAGGAACAGGCGCTTTTGGAGCGTCGGTTGCTTGCCCTTCAAGAGAAGCTTGTCGGTGGGTTTAGTGCGGGCCTCCTTTGCGGGAGTCGTCGAGAAAGCGCGGCGGTTGCCGCAGCTCGTGGTTGAGGGGCATTGTGCTGCTAAGCGGATCACCAGGCTCACTGACGGCGCCGCACTCTTTGAGGTTGCTGTCTCAAGACTAGTTAAGAACAGCTGCTGCGTCTGGCAGCTGCTGCAGGGTATCCGGGGTGGCATGGCGGGCTGTGGTTGTGTGGTGATGCGGAGGAGCTCGGCTCAAGATCATGAAGCCGGAGAAATTTCGAAATCATGCCAAGACTTTGGCTGGAGGGCTGATGGATCCAACGTGTTCTTATCGCCAATCAACGTACAAGGCCGGATTTACGGACTACTATTTCAAAGGGTTAGGGTTGTCTGCTTGGAACAGCCGAGACAAGCGTGGGCTGTGTGAGAATACCTTGGGTAGTTCTGACAGGCAGTACAGGACAATAACAAAACCTTACGAATGTGATACTATCCGAAAATAGAATATATCAGCTGCTATCGTAATCCGTATGGGAATTTGGCATCTCTAATCGAAGGTCAGACTCACTGGATGTGGCTCGACGAATCCATCCCGCCATCCTAAGTAGTCCAATGCGTTGTGATCAACAACAACCAAAGACCATATGTGGATGGCCCAGTGGGCATCTCTTCAATTAAATAAGTGCTGTTCAATGAATGCCTACACCCGAAGCATGTAGTAGGCAATAAAGGTATCACACATTACATCTCATCCACCCAGGACCAGCCGACGATCCAGGGAGTAGAAAAAGATGGGACCTAACCCTGCAACCCTGGGGAAGGCCTTGCCAGTAACTTCTGTCCGTAACCACCGACCCTGCCGTTGATGACACCATAAAATGTGCACCTTTTCCGCCAAATACCGCTCAACATGAGGAAAGCCCGAAGTAATTTGTCCCGAAGATGACCAAATGAAACGAAGAGAGATAGAAAAAGAAAAAAAAGAAAAACGAGGCTTGAGTCATTGTCCGTCAGAGGACGAACTGTTCGGGGCAGATCGGTACTTCTTTGCCTTCGACTTCTTCGCGGTGTGCTCTTCGTTGTCCCGCTCTGCATACGACTTCCAGGTCCGCCAGCCTTCGTAGTCGATCAACGCTTGCATACAGCCCCATTCCATGACCTTCCGCTCGAGCCAAGGATAGGTAACGGGCTAGGATCCACCAAGTCAGGAACTGAACACAAACTCTGGGAAGATTCATCACAAGGCTTACCTTTGTCAGAAAGTCATTACATCCAGCGGCAAGAGCCTCATGTCGGTCGCTCTGTAATGAGCTGGCTGTGAGGGCGACGATGATTACAGGACTCTTGAACAACTCCCTGTTTGGGAGCTTGTCCTTCTCATAAAGAACAGTCGGCTCCTCCGGCACGCCATCAGGTTGTTGACCAATGCTAGTGGAAAAGACACCGATCGAGTTCAACCTCTCCAGCCTGCGAATCTCACGGGTGGCTTCAAGGCCGCTCATGACGGGGAGCTGGATGTCCATCAAAACTAGGTGAAAGCCGCCCATGCGCCACTTGTTAACGGCCTCGCGGCCATTCATAGCAGTCGACCAGCGAACCTTGAGACGCTTGACGAACGCCTCAAGTAAGCGCAAGTTGATGATATTATCCTCAACGATCAGCACGTTGATTGGGGGCACACCGGGATTGAGGATCCCAGCAGTCAGGGATTGAACATCGGGGCCCTTTTTCTTCTTTCGCGACGTTGGTGGCGGTCGAGGGGGCGATGTCCTCGCTGGCGGCGTGCCGGCAGCTCTCGCCGCAGGTGTTGGGACGTCTTGAGCCGGGGGTGTTGGCAGAGGGGGGACAGGCGGCGCGCCTTGGGTGGTGTGCGGCTGCTCCGGAGAAGCATTCGAATGGGCCCGGGACGTTCGAGGCAACGGGGCTTGCTGCACGCCATGACTGGAGTGACCTCCGGCACCGACAACATTGAGTATTGTTGGAGACGAGGCATGCTGTCTCCCCAACCGGGGCCTCTCGGACCTCTCCCGGTACGCGCGTGTCCTGGTGCCGCCAGGAGAAGGGATTTGGGGTACCTGTCCCGTACTCAGCACCGAGATAGAATGAGGGGCACCATTGACCATGGAACTGGAGATGGTCACCGGTATGTGGGCAATGGCACCAGGTCCAAAATAGTCAGTGCTACTCTCCATAGGTCGCATGTCTTCGTAGCTGACCGAGGCAAGGTGCTGGGCATGGGGAGGCCCAGCCCTGGGCGAGGGTCGAGGGGTACGACGGACAGGGACATCAATCAGCAAGGCCTCATCAACAGACTGTCCTCCTGGGTAGTATGCGTCCAAGATACGGGCCATTGGTTCCTCCGGGCCCAGGATGCGATCCTGCCGGTGTTCTTCCCTGGGGACAATGCGCAGCGTCAAGTCCGGAGCGTCATACTGCCGGCCGAGCGAATTGCTGTACTTGCGCAGGATCAGCTCGCGCACGTCGTCAACTAAGTCGTCTTCGGTGATTGTAATCAGCGTTGGCGATCCACCTGGACGCTTGACCCAGATCTTTCGCGTCACCATGTTCGGGGTAATCGGGGGAGGCTGCTCGACGGAGGACGAGTCCGGTTCATCCAAGGACCCCGCCGAGGTCAGCAGCCGTCGGATCAAGCTCGCCTGTTGGCTGGGGAGCAGACTCTGGCGCCTCGGGAGAGCGGCTGTGCGGGTACAGGACTCGGGCGCATGCGCCTGGCTGTTCTGGCTCGGGCCTGCGGGGCCTTCGTGGGTCGAGAATGGGGGAACAGGGGCTGCAGATCGGGTGCCCGGGATCGCCGGGTCAGAGCTATCGGAGGCGGGGACGTCGTCGCTAGCGCCGACTTTGCGGACGGGGTCAGTGGAGCCTCTTGGCTTGGGTACGTCGGCGTCGGAGGGCACAGCGACAGGCGGCAAAGGCCTGGATGGAGACGGCAACAAGGGGGCCTGCGAATTGGCAGCAGTCGGGCTGTCGGCGACGCTGGCACTGGTGTTGGGGCCTTTGCTGGCAAGAGAAGCACGGCGATGGTCAGGTTTGCCAGCAGTTGGGGTGCCGCTGTCACTGTTATTATGATTGCTGTTGCTGTGCGAGCAGATGCGTGACGGGCTGTTTGCGGCAGCTGTATCCGTCGTGCTGGTCCGTGCGGTCGCCGTCAGTGTGCCTGCCATGTAGGTGTAGGTCGGTGCACTGTCGGGTCCAGAGGCGCTCAGGCTCAGGGCTGTCTTGTCAACATTGGGAATTCCTGTCAGCGACAGGTGCCTCGCTCGTTGTCGCAGTCTGTCTGTCGACTGCGCTCTGTATTTCAGGCCGTCGGCTCGTGTGGCCGCCTTCTCGGCGGTGGTTGGACTGGTGGCTGTTTCTGTGTGGCTGCGGCTGCTGCCCTGGTCCGAGGGTTCCAGGGGAGTTGTGGCTGTCTCGGCACCAAGAAGGGCCGTTCCCGTCCCCGGTCCCGTCGTCCCCGTCGCCCCCGTCGCCCCCGTCGTGCCGCCAGCGCCACCGCTCGCGCCTGGGTCGGCCGTGCTGGGGCTGGCAAGCGGCGAGATGCCCGAGTTCCGGCGTGGGAATTTGGCCCGCAGCTTGGACCTGAGGTCACCCATGACGGGCCGTTCAACCTCTTGGCCAAGGGCGCAATCGACGGCGGTCTGACAACTGGCGCTGGCTTTCTAGATGCTGGAGGTGAGCTACGGCTCCAGACACGCCAGCTCCGAGGGCGGGCATAGAGGCGCTGCTGCCTTCAGACGCTAGCTACAGCGACGACGTCCAGGCGGATGCAAGGTGTAATCGGTTCAGCGGCCGAGAATAAGAATGCGTCTCTTAAGCCCACGGCGCACGAGCTGTCCGAGGGTCTGGCTCTGGGGAAGGTGTGTCAGGACGCTCCATCGCAGCGAGAGCTGGGGATGCGAGTGTCGATAAGAAAGCTTGGCGAATGAAATGCCTGATGTCCTTACGGGCTTAAATGCACAGCGGATACGTAATTGATACGGATCCATACACATACATCGTATTGTGCATATCTTGTTTTATGAAATCAGCGATATCTTTTAAGTGATCTTTTTGCTGTTTCTGTTCCAAACCTTCGTAGCTGCACAAGTGCTTGCTTGTGCAGAACGCATTCAAAGAGAGGCAATTCGCAAACCGCTCTCCACAGTCGGTAGTTTGTAGTCCACAGCCCGCAGGCAGTTTCCAAACGCCTTTACTCGGAGCAGTTGCTCTTCAGGACCCATCACCAAACACGGACCAGCTCTCAATGCGAGAAAATCTCAGTGTCATATCAACCATGTTTCCATTCATCACCCAGCTGGCTTTTATGTTCAAGCTCCTCGCGGTGCCCATATCTGTCACTTTGCCTTTTTGCCCTTGCCTTTTCGTTTGGGAAAACTCACCGGGTCCTCTCCCCATCCGCCTGTCCCTAAAGCGAGCTTCATGGCTTCTTGGCCCCGGATGCTCCAATATATTCTCACCGTTGCCCACGCATCCCTAAACCCTGGCGTCCTCCCCACTCTGACCTGTTTACTACACACCTTGAATTACCAGTTCAAGCATAAGAGTGGAGGGTTTGTGCCTTAAACCTTCAGCGTTCCCTTGATAAACCGTGCTGTTTGGCAAAATTCAGAAGAATTCATTTTCTCAGTTTCCTTTCCCTATCAACACACTTTCACCGTCGCTGAAAAAACTGGTGCCCCGATCAATGCAAGGATTTGCTCCCGGTCTACTCTCGTGACGCATCAGGTGCACAGCCTTTCACTTCTTTGGTTGCTTTACCTTGACCCTCCCGTTTGTTATCTCTCCTGCTTAACTCCTCCGTCCCATGACCTTCCCGCTCTTTGGCTTCTTTTACACGGACCTGCTCCCGTTTTCCTGTTTCTGATTTCTTTATCATTGTCTCTGCGCCGGTCTTTTGGGTTAACAAGGGTGGCTATATAACAGGCATCCCATATGTTGAGACCGAAGCCCAGAATCGTCCGGACACTAGGCCGGGTACTTCCCTGTGGTGCTACAAACCGGAGCAACCAGCAGAATCGACCTCTTCTTCCAGCTCCTTGGTTGATCGACATTGTCAGAAGCTCTCCTTCATTTACCTTCACTCCAACCCGTTTCTTCACTCTCACTCTGGGGCGAACCAATGAAGCGAGCATCTCCAACTGCCTGCCCCCAACAGCCGGGATAACATCTGCTCCCCTAGCTGTCTCTACGGCTCCCATGTGCCCAAGCGAGAGTTGCAGTGGCCAGACCGGCAATGCAGACATGGAGAGGGGCAACGAAATTGCATCACCAACAGGGAGTTTCGCCGGCAATATGGCTGAGCTCAACAGCCTTAGCCACACTGCTAACATCCCCTCGGATTTCACTACGGAGAATGCAAACTCGTCATCCACTGCTTGCTCCTCAGCGAACAGCGAGATCGTCAGTTCCAAGGCGAAGAAGAAGAAGAAGAAGAAGAAGAAGAAGAAGAAGAAGAAGAAGTCTGCTACAACTGGTGACCCAAGGTTAAGGGATCATCTTGAGCTCCTACAGTATCGTCTCGAGTGCTGCGATCTTAATGAGATCGAATCTGCTCCAATATTTACCGAGCCGGTGCGCGAGTATGCGCTTTCGCTGGCAGATAAGAAAAAAAATGGGAAGAAGGACGCTCCCTTTAGCCAGTATGGTCTGCTTGCTGGTGATCTGAGTGGCACCATCGACGAAGCTGCTTCCGACCCTCGTCTTTTCTGGAATGTCGCTGCCCCCTCGAGCTTCTTCATCTGTGGTAGCCAGGGTTCTGGCAAAAGCCATACGTTGTCTTGCCTACTCGAAAATGCTCTTTCTCAATGCAAAGCAAATGTCCTCCCACGGCCCTTGACGGGCATTGTTTTCTATTACGATACATTCAACTCGGACACTGGTGGTTTACCTTGTGAAGCAGCATGGCTTTCGACCGACCACAGAATCACCGTGCGGGTTTTGTCTGCTCCAACTAATATCCGAACGATAAAGGTTTGTTGCTATCAATTCCTCTGGCTGCGCGCTTTACGGACTAAACCACTCTACAGTCAAGGTACCAACGGTTTTCAAACATCAAAGTGGAAGAACTGCGCCTTCGAGAGTCTGACCTCAACACTTCGAGGATGCTCGACCTGATGGCTGTCTCCACTGGTGGCAACATGCCACTCTATATGCATATCATCCAACGCATCCTCCGGGACCTTCGTATCGCCCAGCAAAAGAGCGGCAAAGACTTCAGTTACGCTGATTTCAAGCAAAGGATCGAATGCGAGGCCTTCACCGAGGCGCAGAGGGCGCCTTTGAAACAACGCCTCGATACTCTCGAGTCTTTCATGGTCGCACCGGGATCGCCTACCGGCACTTCGTGGGAGCCAAAACGCAGTCAGTTAACCATCGTTGACTTGTCCTGCCCTTGCATCACTCCTGAAATGGCATGCTCGCTTTTCAACATCTGCCTCTCGCTGTTCCTTGAGCAGAAAGCCAAAATCGGTCGCATCGTGGCACTCGACGAAGCACACAAATACATGAGAAACTCGCCGGAGTGCCTCACACTTACGCAGCGTCTCCTCGAGGTGATACGCTTGCAACGCCACCTTGCTGCTCGAGTCATTATCTCCACGCAAGAGCCCACCATCAGCCCCAAGCTCCTTGACCTTTGCAGCGTTAGTGTGGTTCACCGGTTCACCTCCCCAGATTGGCTGCATGCCCTCAGGAAGCACCTTGCCGGAATCTCCATCACGGCGGAATTGCTGGGAAAAGCGAATCTTGGTGTTGATGCAGAAACGGATCGGCTTTCTGTAACGGACTTGTCGCCAAAAGCAATTGCAGGCCCTTCTTTAGCATTGTTCTCTAACATCGTGAAGCTGCGGGTTGGCGAAGCCCTTTTATTGGCCCCAAATGCCATCATCGGGGTAAAGAAGGGTTCGGGGGAGGACACAGCGCCCATTGGCGATGTGAAACGTCTTGGTCATGGGGTTTTGAAGGTCCGGATTCGCAATCGGGTCACCGAAGATGGCGGCAAGAGCATCATGGCAGCTTGAGTGTCATAGGCAGCTGGCTATGTGTTTGTGTTTTGTATTTGACTACCTAGCACTGGTGTCGATCCTTAAGTTCAGCGGATGGATTTTGTTTTAAGTATGTATCACAGGTCATCCATAGATCATAGATCATAAATGATAGACTTTAGAAATCAGCGACTTGTTGCACGTTGTTGGCCCACAATCCTGGAAACCAACTTCGTCGCGAGAGACTGTCTCAACTCTGACTTATCGCCTTGACAAGCTCTCCTGGCGATGAGTCTCGGAATGTTGGGTTTCATCGGGAGATAGTGGGGTAAGCGCCACCCTGTTTAGTTCCAGCGCCCCATGTGAGGGGTAGCCATGACGATTTCATCAATGCATGCACCAGTGAGCGTGGGCGACCCATGGTGACCACTGCAGGCCACTGAACCCCACACCCCACAGCGCTCGTGGGCTTATGGATTGGTTTGCCAGAAGTGCGGCCCGTCCCGTGGCTTTCCACAGCCATCGATCTAACTTGGTACTTGATCATTGCACAAAATCCCTCCGCCAACGTTCTATTGGCCGTCCAAAACTGTATTGATCAAGATACGTAATATGGCGATATTGCATGACCAGTTTGGACCAGCAACACACTAGCCAAAGCCCAGGTGCAGAGATTAAAAGTTGTATCAGTCTCGAACTTGGAGCGGTCTCGGGTTCTTGGGGACGAAGAAAGATGACGTCTTCGAGTCTTGACTCTTTTTCATGTCCGCGACCCCGGCCACCAAAATCACCAGCGCATCTTGCGCAAATCAGAATCCAGAACCGCAGAAGCGCTTGGCTTGATAAGCATCCAGAGTATTTTCGGTCGAGTGAACATGAGTTAGCAGGTAAATCGGCGTTGTCCCTCTTTTGTCCCTGAGATGCGTTGGCATCAAGGTGTTTGCCACTTCCATGCCGCTCGCTTATCCCAGACAGTAGTCAACAGTTCATCACACGCTTGTCAGAGAAAATGGAAATCGCTAATCAGGGCACCAAGAAGAAAGACCCGCTTCTGTACGACCACCTCATACGGCGCTTCCAGACCCAGGAGGAGCGTGAGGCCGAAAATCGAGCTAAAGGATATGCCCGTGTCCTAGAAGGATCCCTTCTACGTGGCGAGGAACGAATGGCCAGGCTACGGGCCCAAACGGTTCAAGAAGAGCGAGATCATGGATGCAACTA
>JAAFKN010000504.1:0-12515 GCA_011800035.1 Thermochaetoides dissita | reverse complement strand
TTGTATTGCTGATTGGGGAGTTCTTCGTCCCCCTTCCTGCCGCGAGGAGTCTATCTACCTTGTATACTCAGGATCCGTCCTTGTTTCTACCAAAGGTCTTCAGTCCTTCGTCAGTGACTCTTGGCCGTGGTGATCTTTCGTCAGTGATTCTTGACTGACAAGCTTTCGTCAGTAACCCCTGTTTCCTATTGGCTGTTTCATATTCGCGTGAGCCGCGTCTTTATTGGTCCTTTGTGCCTGATCCTGCTTTCCCCTCCTGATACCCCTTGTTGGTCGTGACATCATCGTTCTTAAATTCTGGAAGACTGGCTGTAAACCTTGGTCCCACATTGCGTGTACAATGTAAGGTGATTCTAGTTTTGTTTCATAGTGTTTTCGTACTGCCGGGTAGCATCTGCTGTTGTTGCTTACCCTCCTCTCCATCCCTTCCTAACTGCCCACACCGTCCGCAAGCGAAACAATGGCTGATCCCTTAACTATTATCGGCATTGCAGCAGCGGGCTTGCAATGTTTTCAGTTCGCGACGAAAGTGTCGAAAGTACTGCTGGAGGTTCGTGAGGGGTTCAAGTCACAGAAAGATCGCAATAAATTCCTGGAAGCTTAAGTTTAGAGCCTTAATTCCATCATCGTTGATCTCAAGACCTGCTGCAACAAGCTGAGAGCAGGCTCCGAGCCAGGGAGCCCCAACCATAAGATCGCTGAAATTTGCGACGAATGCCGTGCCATCAACGAGGGGTGATTTCTCAAAAAGAAAAAGAAAAAGAAAAAGAAAAAGAAAAAGAAAAAGAAAAAGAAAAAAGAAAAAAGAAAAAAGAAAAAAAAGGCTCTAGACAGAGAGGGAGAGTAAACGGCGGAGAACCAAAGCTGCCCAATGTTTGGTGTGAAGAGGCTGTGCCCAGTCAAGGGTCGCGAAACTGCTTGGGCTATCAAGAGTGGCTGTGCAGCAGAAGTAACCTAGTTTCACGCAGTGGCACCCCAGCACCAGTGAGATGGTGAAGAGAGTACCTGTCCATAGGTACGTATCCCTATCTTGGACTTTCTGCCGTGAAAGAGATGCATGAGGGAGGACTGGAAGCATCTATCAATCCAGGAAGTACACGAAAAGGAAAGATCGGGCAAATGGATGAACTGTATTGCCCAAACAGAGTCCATCAATACATTTATAAATCTCCGGAAGAACGGCCATAATTGATGAATGCGATCCATGGCACATAGCGTACTCATCCTCGCCAAACTCCGCTCTCCCACCAACGTCAAACCCACGCCGAAACCTCATCAAGACAGAAAGCCCCAAACATATCCTCACAATCCGTCTGCCCAATCACGTTTGCGGCTGGCTCCTTCTCATTTACTAGATAAATGCATGTCTTCCCGTCGCGCCGCCGGATCCAGAACCATGAGAACAGAGGCTGCGCACGAAGAACCTCGAAGACTGGGTCGTCTGGTTGCGTCGAGGGGTAGTAAAGACTTGTGCTGTGCGCATAACAGGCGTCCACAGCCTGTTGCCAGGTCAGGGGGGCTGAGAGGGCGATGAGATATGGGACGGGGGTGGTGGAGGTTGCGTGACCGTTGGGGGTTGGGGTCGCCTTGACGACAAAGAATGAGAGAAGAGGAGTGAGATGGTTGGGAGATGCAATTTTATGTCGAATTTGATGCTTGAAGGAGGAACGGGGCTGTTGCTCGCTCTGGGATGGACGTCTTCGATGACTTGATGGAGTGATGGGCTACTTGCTTTCATCGAGTTGTCTGTCTTATAGACAGTTTTTTACCCAATTTATACTCGCATCCAGCACGAAAGGATGATGATTCCATGCCTTCACGTATCTGCATCATAAGGCTGAACAAACGTTGCATGTCCGAGACCTGCGGCCTCAAGTTATGTCGACGTGTGTGTCGGCTGACAGCGTGATGACATTTTCGGACAGCCACCTCCGAACGTTCGATGAAAGTGTAATATGCGTATTTTTCATATAGAACCCACATGCTCCGACTCGATGGTCATCTGAGGCTGCGATGTTTCGGATTTCGGGGTGGGTTAATGTTGAAAGTTCCTGGAGCTGGTCAGCAGCGGTGGCAGAGCGTCGCACCTAACCCAGTTCGGCGATTACTTCACAGTAGTATGAAACTATGCTAAGTAGCGCTAAGGTTGATTACCGAGTGATACAGCAGCGTCTTTTCATACCAAAGGGAGGTGAGTAAACAACAGGGGAACATATCCCCACAGCAACCAGCGGACTCACGAGTAACCCTAACCCCCTAACTCTGATGCCATACTCTAGCCAAACGCTCGCGCATAGCAGGTAAGAGAAGACTAAACAAACATGTCAAAACTTTTGGTGTCAAATGAGAACCCAAGCGCTCTCTTTCCAGTTCAGAAATAGGAGACATAAACAGGTGAAACCTACCTAGGTACCATCATTTGGGATTGTAAACCAAGTTGAGCGTTTGAAACTACTCTGGACGGTGGACGTGGACCCCAAGATGTTCTTCTAATTGTAGAAATCTTGCGAGTTCAACCCATTCTTCTTTCGAAAACAAGTCCTAATCACCAAATGCTTTGGAAAACGGTATTTTATAAGCAGGGGCTTGGACCTTTTATTACTCTGACCTCTCGTAGTCCAGTTGTGGACTCGACTCAGCGTGTTCCATACATCATACCCTCCTCCTTTCCCTTGATCTTTTCCAGAGTCGTTTTGTGTAAACTTTCCCCAAAACCGGAGATGCAACGGGTTTTGGGTCGCTAACGCATTCCTCGCTAGCGATCTAATCATTTTGAAGTATGCGGCTTCCTCATCATGTGCCCATTTCCAAGCTTTAAATTGTACCCATCTCTTTAATTCTCTCTTGAGCTCCAGATCACCGGTATCGATCAGTCCAAACAGGAACCTCACAACCTCTATCCTTGTAACGGGGAAGAGCTCAGTATATGCAACTTCTTTGGCCTTTTGGGCCACTGTCTCTGGGACATACTGAGAGAGTAGGCATGAACCGTCTGGCCCCGGATGTCTCGATCGAAATATGCTGCGGGGTTGAGTAGTCTTGGGAGAAAAGACTGTGGATGTTCACATTCGAAGAGAAATCTGCTCGCAATCACTGAAATGGCATCGAAACATAGATCTGCAATTTTCCTCAACCGATGGATATACGGCCCTCGGATCGCACAGTCAAGGCAATCGGGGAGCCCTTTTTGCTGCTGAGTTATGTCGAGATGCTGAAAGAGCAGTGTGAGGCTTAACACCACCCGCACAACTTAAGTCTCAACACATCGTTGAGGCCCGCAAAGACCGTATTCCTTCGGTCAGCATATGCGATCTCCATTGTCGGTACTTTGATGCTAGAGCATCTTCCAGTTTTGCTTCTAGCAGTAGCCTCGTATCGCTAAACTGTTCATTCGGTTGCCGACTAGAGCAGTAAGAAATTCTGAGCATGGGGTTGGAGTTTGGTTTCCTGTCGTTGTTTGGATTGACTTGAACGATGCAGAGTTCAGCAATGATGTCCTGCAAGCACCATAGCGGTTCCGATAGTAGCGTTCCACCGTCTCCAGCCTCCTTTGCCCGAGCTGCGTGGTAAACGCAGGTTGCGATTCGGTTTACAGCGAACCGAATGAGTTCAGCCTTGCCCAGCGCTGATATTACTAGTTTCCAAAACTGTGGATCTTTCAATAAGATGATTTCTGCTTTCGCAAGCTCAAGATGCGGACCGAAGTCTGATTCAAGCCCTTGACTCATCTTTTCAGAGGCTTGTGGTCACAATACCCCTTCTTCAAGAGTGCGATGAAGATAGGAAACAATGCCAGATGAGGATAACACGATGAGACCCAAAGTCCGGCTGTCCAAGTGTCGTCTAATGATCTTTCCAATATCCTGCCTCCATTTATACATCCCGTTCAAATCTTGAGGGGATGTCAAGTGCTCGTGCAAGCTCAAGGTCCATATCTGCCAGCCAGAGTTTTATTGCAGTGAACTGGCTAGGGTCCTTGGTTGCTCTGAGTAGCTTGAAATATCGGGCTGAATGTAGAAGTTGCTCTTTGTTCATCCTCTGATGCAAGGTTTCGAAAGGATCCTCCAGTCCTTCCGGCAATGCGTTGACAGTTTCCTGGAGTACCTCAAGCCCCACCCATCGCTGAGTTGCTGTTTCAGCATCCACACGACTAAGGAAACCAATAAAAAGAGTCCATTGGACCGAGAGATAACACTGTCGACCAAGTTGTTGCATTTCATGGGTTGGACGGTATGCGGTTCACTGAAAGCTGCTGCGGATAGAGTGCCTCTGACGAACGTTTCGATATCTCTGTGAGTTAGATCCTGCATCCGCAGGCTCTTAGTAAATGCGTTTTGAAAGACGTTCCAGGGCCGGCTGCTGACGCAAACTTTGGCCTCCTCCTGCAAGCTAAGCCTTTGGACGAACTCGATTGAAGAGTTGACATCACCCGCGAACTCACCGAGGCCATCAATAAACAGGACAACTTTATAGTCTTTCCCGCCTGCCAAGGCAAGCCCCATGAAGCCGGACATAAGTTCATCGATATCTTAGGCAGGCGGCATTTCGAGAGCAAGCCTTTGTCCGAATAATATACGGGTTAGCGCCCACCTTTCCTTTGAGATAGCTTGGGGGGCCGATTCCGGTTTTTGTAGGAAGATTTGATGCAGAAGTGTCTGTATTAAGCCCATTTACGTTTCCTGCGTCTCACGACCTGGGTTTTAAAGATAAGAGCTCGTTTTCAGCAGTTGTTTGCCACCACACCAGCGCTGCAAGTGAGTGTCGAGGTCCGGATTGTGAATCAGATACTTCATAAGCGTTGATTTCTCTGAACCCGGTTTTCCGGTGGTCCAGTAGACATCTCTAGTATGTACCCGATATCATGATGGAAAATCGGACCAGATCTCGGGCCGGTCAGTTGATGTTGGCGTGAACAACCAAGAGCAGGCGTTCTTGTAAGCCTCGGGAAGGGTTTGTTCTCAGTCTTCAATTGAACGAAACGCAATTTGTTTATCATCGCTTGGAGCTCCTTCTTTTCTTGGGCTGGAAGGAGGGCGGCTGTGTTTACCACCATGTCGCCCACTGTATCAGGCAACCACCCAGTCTTCCGGACTCTGTCGACCATGGACCGGATGCTGTCTTCAATAAAAGGCTCCTCCCAGTGTTTTTTTGGACCAAGAGCTCTCTCTCATGGCATCAACTCTCGCCACGATTTCGGCCTGTTGCTCAAAGATATCTTGGAGACCTTTTTTGGAATATGACCTTGGTGCCTATCCGTGGAGTATCCAATGTCAGCCATTCGACTCGCAAGCCCTTCCCGAGGAATATGTGGATCGAATTCGAGACTTAATGCTTACCAAGGCGATACCACGATAGCCATGGTTATTTGGCTCTTGATTTGGTTAAGGTCTTTAAGCAATTGGCTGATTTAAGGTTGGGAGGTCAGCGCATGAATCACGGCTCCCAGTTTCACGCCCATCAAACTGGCAGTCTTGCTACGTTTAAGGGCACTTAATACCATCCTCAATTCTGTGTTAATGTCTTGACATTGTTGGCACAAGTTGAGTAGTATCTGGTCTGTAACGCCGGGGTCTTCCGCTTTTTCCAGTTGCCCAGACCTTTCCCTCACGCTGGATATCAAGGAATCCAGCCTGTCAATGAGTGAACAGAGCGAAGAGTCTTGTTCGCTCTTGCCGGTGATTGATGTATATATTTGGACAGCGTTGGAAAATAGTTTTTCTGTGAGATCGATGAACTGAAAGGCAGCTGAAAGCGGTGACAAGATCCATAGTTCAGCTCAGAGGCACATGGGAGCGAAGTATGGAATGTCGGATTGTTGCTTGTGCAACGGCTGAGATGAGTCGGGCACCTTTTAAGATTCACAAAGAAATAGCCAAGAACCAGATGTGGTCGGGTACCCGCAAAGGTCGGCTTGGGGGTAGGTAGGTAGTAGAACATAAAACATGTTTTAACACAATATCAAGCCTTTTTGAAGTAAAGAGCCAGCAAGAGGTCAACTCAAGTTATGATGGGTACGAAGTACGTACCCTTCCAGTTTGCGTGCTTAATGGGGGCGTCCTTTGCATTACGACACCAAACATGCCATTGATTGGCTTGGCTCTTCTCCTCGGCACCTCGTTAATGCGAGCTACATAACCACTTGTAGATAAAAGTGATGCCATTCTGCCATCACAACACTGAAGGGGAGGATGGAAGAAGACAAAAGGAAGAGACGCCCGAAAAGCGTCCCTGTTCGGTTTACCTATCCCCGGCTGGAGAGAGCTGATAGTCCAGCTTTCAAAGCTTCACTTTCAGCCTTAAACGTACCGCCGTATTCTGTAAGAGTTGACCTTTCGAAACATCGCTGAATCTTTCCGTCATCGTAGCACATATACTTAGGTAAGAAGCTAGGAGGTACTAATCCATATTCAAGGAGCTCCGCCCATTTGCACTACCAGTCCTCCGGAAAAAGCCAACCACCATGATTTCTCGCGTGATGCCAGGCAATGCGAGGAATCGACTCCATTCACTGCGAAAAAAAGAACAAAGACCGGATGGAGAGTGTCTTCGCTCAGTCAGAGAGCCCAATTCATGGCAAAGCGTCAAACCTCGGGGGACACAGCCAGCGGAGCAGGTGAACTGTGGCCCTTCCCGCCTTCCGATTAATCGGACGTCGATGGATGCCAAAAGCCCCAAAAGCAGGGGTCCTGCAGGCCCACAGTTCCCACTCAGATCCAGAATGGGACCCTTGCCAACCCCAGCCCAACCGCCGCCAAGGCCAGGCCGGGAGAACGTCCCGACCAAGCCCTCTGCTACCAATGGCCGACGGCGTTGGACGGCTCAGGCTTCAACACCGTCTTGATCCAGCCCCGGGGGGGTTGGGCACCCGAAAGTGTCTCGAGAAACTCGAGAGACAGACAAGAAACAGCGCGTGAGTCCAAGACAAGAAGACGGCTTCCAAGACATCCCAAGACATCCAGGAAACTCCGGCCAGGCAGCTCGGCCTTTTTGTGTCTCGCGCACATATAGACTTGCTTGGCCCTGCAACTGCACTTGCATTGCATGGTGTATGGGGTCTGCGGACTGTATGGATCGGTATAAGTGGCGGAGAGCGCTGAGTGGCCGCTGTGGTGCGAGCTGTGACAAGTCTCGAGGTGGACGTGGACCGTCGCGCCCAACTGCGCATGTGTCTGCACGATATTGGCGACTTCGCGGCCCTGTGCATGGCCCGCCCACAAATCCTGTCGACCGCCCTGCAGCCACCCTGACTTTGCCAGCTCCCAGCTTCTGGTCTCCCTTGCTCTCTTCCAACCAGCGGTCTGTCCACTCTTCCGAGTCCAGCAAGCCAGCAGACGAGAGCGTGTGTGAGAGGGCGAAGGCGTTTCTGTGTTTGCAAGGGCAAACCGGCTAGGTGGTACTCGTTGTCACAAGCCGGCCTAAGGCACATTCGCGCAGGCTCACACGCACAGCAACGACGGCGACGTCTGCACGAGGGCAACGCGCACAGCGAGCGCAGCCCTGGGCGGTTGGGCAGTTGGCCACGCTCGAGAGCCGAGTCGCCTATTGAACCATCGAGCCATTGAGCCATTGACGCCAGTGACACGATTGATGTCCCATTGAACATCAAGCCATTGGCGCTATCAACGTCGTCGGCACTGCAGCTAGCACTCGCCGCGATCGAATCCCACCTCGACGACGCACTCCACGACGCACTCCACGCCCACTCGCGCCTGGTGACTCGGACGGCACGCGCCTCTCGCGAACCCAACCCAAGGGCCATTCCACCATGTCGGCGCCCTACTGGGGCAATCTGCCCCCCTCAGGCCAGGGCCAAAGCAGAGCTCGTCGTTCGTCCCTATCGAATGACCAAGTCGCTTCGCGGGAACGCCCCTCATCATTGGATGCTTCGGCAGAGAAACGGCCACGATCGAATCGTTTCTCTATCCAGACTACAAAATCAGATGCCCCCACCGACTCTACGTTGAGCCCCTTTGCGTCGCCCACTGCGTCTAGCTTTACCCCGACCGGTCTTACCCCTCGACCCCCCTCTCTGCCCTACGGCACCACGCAGTACCCTCCCGAATTGTTAGAAAACCGTCGACGACGCAGAAGCCAAGGCCACGAGCAAGACGAGAGCTATGCTTCTCTAGCAGGCAACCCCCCGCCCGCCGCTCCCGACGTGCCGCGCACCGTCCCCTCTTTCAACTATCCTCCTGTCGGTTCTCGCCGGCAGCCATCTCAATCGTCCGCCTCGTATTCTGGAAGCGATCAATACCGTAGGAAGATGGCGGCTGAGGAGTATCTGCGCACGGCTCAGCAGCTAGCGGTGGACAAGACCCGGAATCCACACAATGACGCTGGTGTTCCACGCTCGCACCGGGTACCGACGGACCATAGTCTTGTCGCCATGGACGCTCCTCCTACTAACGGTGGTCGGCAGCAGCGGAGGACGTCTGCCGCCGAGCAGTCCTTGCACCTGAGTTCGAGGAGGACGTCCGCACAGCGACCAAAAGCGGTCGCGGATCGCTCGCCCCTTCAACAGCTCGAGTCGGCCCTCGACAGCATTACGAAGGAGGATAAGCGTGCTCGTGTAGAAGCTGCTGAGAGGGCTGCTAGGGAAAGGGCCGCGGCCGCGGCAGCAGCGAATGACGCGATTCAGCGGGAGGAGAACGCCTCTCGGGAGGCGCGTACCCGGGCTCGTCGATCATCTGTGTCGACTAAAGACGCTCCTCCGGCCACTTCCGACCAATCAGTTGGCCTTCAGCGCAATCTCAGCTTCCGCGAGCGCGCAGCCAGGAATGATATCAAGTTGCCAGATGCTCTTGAGGACATCGCTACCACCACGCCCCCAGGCCGCCGGCAGACGAGAACCAAGAAATATCAGGGCGACCCGTGGCCGAGAAGAGTCTCCGACCCCGAATCGATCTTTAATGCCGATGACTTGGCGGCTCAGAGACAGTCGACCCAGCGTACCTTCAACGATGGCTTTGGCGACGATAGCCTGCGGGATGAAGATCTGCTGGCCTACTCTGCTTCTGGGAAAATAACCAGGACGCCGAGCCAAAAGAAGACAGATCACATCCTCGGCCGTGGTGTTGATGCTCCCGCGCCAAGCGCCTCCAATGCTCCTCGGCAGGGACACAACGTGCTGAGGAAGCCGATGCCGCCTTCAGCAGCAGCCGCAAGCCCTCCGTCTCATGGCCCTGCGAATGACCGTTTCGAACATGTCCCCGAAACGCACCAGCAGGTCGAGGAGCATCATCAGATATCCGAGGCCGATTTCAACGCGCGCGAACAGCTGCAGCCCGGCCAGGGCATATACAAGCCCAAGCCGTACCTCGAAGAGTGGAAGCATGCCACTATCGGTGCGTTGACTGGTGCCCTTGTAGACATCGACAACGAGGTCATACAACATCCGTCTGGACAGCACGGCCCAAGACGAGACGCCGCGTCGCTGCAGCGGCGCAGCAACAGCGCGTCTATGTCAGTGTCGGTGCGGCCCCGCAAAGGCGAGGCATATGCAGGAGAGTATGATGAGAGAGTCAACGGTATGAGAACCCCTACTGCTCAGGCCATATACCCCAGCATTGCCGAGGTGCAGAACGGCGAGTTCCGCTTCCCGTCGCAAAGCGATCTCAGTGTCCGTAGCGGTCTCCCGTTTGAGCCTCAACATCTTGCCGCTGCTTCCGGAAAGTCCAAAGGCCGTTCGAAGCGCTGGGATGACTTGCGTCCCCTGAGCCCAAGCCCCCCTGGTGCAAGTGATTCCACAGACAGTCTCGAGTGCTTTTCGCTGCGCAGCAATGATGCCACGTTTTCCCGGCAGACTCTGATATATTCCCGTACATTGACCCCGGTCCCCCTGGATTCTCTGCCCCTGAGACTCACTGGTGTTATTGCATGAGTGCTGACCTAGTTTGTGTGTTCTCTTAGCTCCTACGCGGTTTAAGCCGCCGCTGTATCTCAAGTGCGGTCCTCTGTTGAGGTTCTGCGGAATCCGCCATGAGCGTGCTCCGAACAGATCAGCCCGGGATGGAGGATACATCGACAGGGAAATTTGGAGAGGCTCCATCATGATCGTCACGAGCGACGCCGACTCATCCTATGAAATCGCTCCGACGTTGAGGCTGTTCGTCCAGCCGATCGAACTGCTGCCGACCCCGCCCCGTATGATCAAGGGCGACGAGAGTCTATCTCCAGAGTATGTTGATCCGCTTGCGGGTCATCCCAAGCTCGGCAGGAAGGGAGAGACCTTGTACGTCCGGCCGGTCGACCATCTTGAGGAAGGCAGGGACTTATCCCGGGACGAGACGGATGACGGTCTCTTTGAGAAGACCCGGAGTCCCCCGGACGTTCCGCTACCCGACGGCATGGTCGATCCCCCTGGCTCATTCGCCGCGCGCCGGAAGCGTGCCGAAATGGACGGCGAAAAGGCCGGCAAGTACCGAGACATCCGCGGCTTCAGGCTGCACGCCGAGCGCGGCTACACTTTCTGGCGGTTCAACATTGAGATCGAGCTGCGCGACAAGCAGCAGCGCATCGCCTATCGCATCAACCGCGGCCCGTCGACCGGCTTCTGGGTCCCCGCCAAGGGCCAGCCCATGAACATCATGTTCTACAGCTGCAACGGGTTCAGCTTGAGTGTCGATTCGAACCTGTTCAGTGGGCCAGATCCCCTGTGGCGTGACGTGCTGAATGCTCACCAGAGCCAGCCCTTCCATGTCATGATTGGCGGCGGTGATCAGATCTACAATGACCGCTGCATGCAGGATGTCAGGCTCTTCCGCGAGTGGTTGAGCATCAAGAACCCGATTCACAAGCACAATGCGCCGTTTACCCCTGAGATACAGGACGAGCTGGAGGCGTTCTATCTCGAGCGCTACTGCATGTGGTTCTCGCAGGGTCTGTTTAGCATGGCCAATGCTCAGATTCCCATGGTTAATATGTGGGACGACCACGACATCATTGATGGGTTTGGTTCGTACCCTCATCACTTCATGAACTCTCCTGTCTTCTCGGGTCTCGGCAACGTCGCGTTCAAGTATTACATGCTCTTCCAGCACCAGAGTATCCCCTCGGAGACGGAAGAGGTTGAGCCAAGTTGGATACTTGGCAGGAAGCCGGGCCCGTACATCAACGAGCTGAGCCGTAGCTTGTTCATGTCGATGGGCGGCAAGGTCGCCCTGTTGGCAGTCGATGGTCGCACGGAGAGAACCAGGGAAGAGGTGGTCAGCGAGGACACCTGGAAGAAGCTCATGGATCGTTGCTACTCCGAGATCGACAAGGGCGAGGTCGACCACCTTCTCGTGCTCCTCGGCGTTCCCATTGCCTACCCGCGTCTCGTCTGGCTGGAAAACATCCTCACCTCGCGCGTCATGGACCCGATCAAGGCGCTCGGCAAGCTGGGCATGCTAGGCGGCCTGCTCAACAAATTCGACGGCGGCGTCGAGGTACTCGACGACCTCGACGACCACTGGACAGCCAAGAGCCACAAGCGCGAGCGCAGCATCGTCATCGAAGACCTCCAGGACCTGGCTGCCGACAAGTCCGTCCGCGTGACTATCCTCAGCGGCGACGTGCACCTCGCCGGCATCGGCCAATTCTACTCGAACCCCAAGCTCGGCTTGCCCAAACACAAGGACTTCCGGTACATGCCGAACGTGATTTCGTCAGCCATTGTCAACACTCCGCCGCCAGAAATCCTCGCTGATGTGCTCAACAAACGGAATAAAGTCCACCATTTTGATAGGGAGACGGATGAGGACATGATTCCGCTCTTTGCGCATGGCGTGGATGGCAAGCCGAGGAATAATAAGCATCTCCTGCCGCATCGCAACTGGTGCTCCATTAGACCTTATGTGCCCGGCACCACGCCGCAGTCGACGCCGGCGCAGTCCTCGGCTGAGGTCGGCCCTGGCGAGGGGGGTGAACGCAGGGGGAGTATCTTCCGTCGCCTGTCCTTCGGCAGCCGAAACAAGTCGATGCCCACCGTCGGTGCCGAGGGCAGCGTCTCGGCAAGTGGTATCCCCAAGGACAGGTCTCGCCCTCCAATCTCTCGCAGCGGCTTGCTCCTGCGCTCACTATCCCGTCGTCCGGGCACCGCGAGTGCAGACCACGTCGGCCAGGCGAACCAGCAAGCTGGCGCAAGTAAGACTGGTCTGATGCGCACATTCTCTGCGTCCAATGTGGCTGGTGCCTCGCAGTCCAAGTTTGGCGGCCTGTTCAGGAGACGAAGCACCTCTAGCAAGAGGGACGTTGCTGTGCAGACGAACGAGCAGGACACGGATACCGAGTCTGTTGTTCGTTATGATCAACATCGTCATGGTCAACCCCAGGGCCAGCGTGCCGCGTACGAAGAACACAATTACTCCGGCCCGGCCATCAACGACGAGTTCCAGCGCGGCGACGAAGCCTATTTTACCGCCGTCCGGCCAAACACCTCCCGCGGACACAAGCCCACCCCGACGGGTCTCCCGCATGCCGCGACGACGGGATAGTGAGCGCAGGAGCAAGCCGCTGCGAGAGATTGGAGGGCGAGA
>JAAFKN010000503.1:0-12519 GCA_011800035.1 Thermochaetoides dissita | reverse complement strand
GCTGGGTTCCGTGTGCACGGCAGAGTCCGTCTGGATACGCAAGCGCATCTCCGTGTCCCACCCTGCTCTTTCGGCAGTCCAGTCGCCTGCTGCTCCGGCTGTTGCTAAGGGGCTATCCTGTTTTACCCCCGACCCGATCGGAACCTCCTCCGCGCTCCCCTGACGCGCTCACATTTCGTCAGGTACCACCTGGGTGGCGCTTAGTTTAGTTCGGCCTCTCCTCCCCCACACCACACAGCCTGCACCACCTCTCTGGGACCCCTCCGGGGCACCACCGCCTTTTCCACATTCCCAATGCCCTTGTTTTCTTTTAGCCACGCCAGTGGCAGGAGAGTTTTAGTTAGCCGACCACCACGCTCAGCTACATTGCTGCTTTCCTCGTCAAGTCCCCTTCATCGCTTGTCCAACTGCTGGTCCCGCTGCTACGGCACAAAAATGTTGTCCACGCTCCCTCGATTGCCCGTCTTCGAGGCCATTACCTGCCACTCTCCACAATCTACAGTCGTTGTACACTCTAATAGTGGGCGCCGCTTTCAATATGGCGAGTTGTTGGGTCATGTCCGTAGGGTCCGGAACCGCCTGTACGAGGCTGCCGGGAAGTCCGACTTAGACGGCGAGCGCATAGCTTTCTTGGTTGAGAACAGCTACGACTATGTGGGTAAGCCAGCCACCATAATACCTATATTTTTGCTATCAGAGTCCTCAAAACCTTAGCTGACCAGTATGTTTTAAGTAACCTGGTTGGCCATCCTGGCGGCCAAGGCTATTGCTGTGCCGTTGTCTCCGGCCTTCCCGCCCCCGGAGCTCCAGTACATTCTCAACCACAGTGAGGCGTTGTTGCTACTGTCTTCAGTCAAGTTCTCTTCCAAAGCGCAGGAGGTGTTGAAGACTGAGCTGGATGTTCAGCCCACATTTGTCCAGCTGGAAAAGTTCCAGGGAGGAGGACTCCATGAGCACGTCGAGTTGGAAGGAAAGTCCGATCCCGGCGCAGCAGGCATGATGCTATACACATCCGGCACTACAAATCGACCTGTAAGGATAATGCATCCGCATATGCTTTGTCGACCACTCAATCGATCACAAATTGGAGCAGGCTAACTGTTTTACTAGAAAGGAGTGCTCCTGCCGCAATCGGTCATGACAGCACAGGCCCGATCGTTGCTGCAAGCCTGGGAATACAGTTCATCAGATCATCTTCTGCATGTCCTCCCCTTGCACCACATCCACGGGACCATCAATGCCATCTTTACCCCTCTATTTGCTGGCAGCACGATCGAGTTCATGTTTCCCTTCAACGCTGACGCTGTTTGGAAGCGATTCGCCACCCCCTTCCTCACACCTGACCAACACCCAGATCCAAATGGTCCTCGGCCGATCACATTTTTCACCGCCGTCCCAACGATCTATTCCCGTCTCCTGACGACATACAAATTCCTTCCCCCTGATGTCCAGAGTGCCGCTCGCACTGCCATCAGCCCAGCCAACCTTCGACTTGCCATCTCAGGCTCTGCAGCCCTCCCAACCCCCATCAAGCGAGCCTGGAGTGACCTGAGCGAAGGCAACGTCCTTCTCGAGCGCTACGGCATGACAGAAGTCGGCATGGCCATCAGCTGTGGCCTGGACGTCGCCGACCGCGTAGACGGTTCAGTTGGGTGGCCCCTGCCGGGCGTCGAGGCGCGACTGGTTGACGTTGACACGCAGACTGTCATCGAGCCGGGCGCTGAGCGTGATCCGGCCACAGGCCGTGAGCGTGTTGGCGAGATCCAGCTACGTGGCCCCACCATCTTCGCCGGGTACTGGCGCAATCCGGAGGCCACAACCAAGGAGTTTGTGGACGATGGCAAGAGCGACGGAAAAGGGCCTTGGTTTAAGACAGGCGATGTCGCTGTTCGCCGGCCGGCTCCCGAAGGGGCAGGCCAATCCACCCTTCCCAGTCAGCGCGAGTGGGCGCGCGGGGATATGTACTTCATCCTGGGGCGGCGCAGCGCTGACATCATCAAGAGCGGAGGCGAGAAGGTGTCTGCTCTCGAAGTCGAGCGGGAGATGCTTGCCCTGCCGCAAGTGGCTGAGGTCGCAGTTGTGGCCGTGCCTAGTGGGAAATGGGGACAGAAGGTTGGTGCCGTGGTCGTCCTGAGCAAGGAGTATGAGGGAAAGAGTTGGTCGCCGCTTGAAATGCGGCGTTCGCTGAAGGATCGACTTGCAAATTACAAAATCCCGCAGGTCCTAAAGATCGTGGAACACATCCCGCGAAACGCGATGGGCAAGATTAACAAGAAGGTTTTGGTTAAGGAGGTGTTCAGAGATGAAGCTAGCGGGGATGAGCTTTGATAGAGAGAAGTGCCTAGGGATGCATAATTCTCTGCCAGGGGAGTGATATGAATGAAGGGGGTATGGCTGTACCGATGAGGTGGCTTCGGAGCTAGAGAACGCATCTGGGTATACAGCTGGGCCTGTAGATTATTTGGTTCGGGTGCACAAGATATTGTAGAAAGCATAGCATGAGGGTGTGGTTTTGTAAACTTATAGAGGGAAGCTTTGCTGTTGTGTGTTTCCATGGAATACTATTATCCGAAAGGCCTTTTAATATTCGCTTGGAGGTTCCAAACCGAACTACGTACCGATGGTAGGGCTTCTCTGGCTAGGACCAAGTAGCCTTGTCGACTGACACCGCACTCATGACATGAGAAAACGATCAAGGATGGCTGGATCACTCTCTCTTAGTTCGACAGTAAGTGAACAGATAGTTTGGCCATCACCATTTTGGGAAACCTAGATGATAGACCTTTGTCCCCGGCATGTTCTGCTCCCAACTAATAAGCCCAGCCGAGGGACGTACAAAGAGAATTGCATTCCTCGCCCCTAGCTCAAACCGGGAAAAGGAAACTAAACAGGGCCCGTTTCGCGTAATAAATGGTGACCTGCCTGGAAAGAACCGTTCCCATTCTCTTGATTACCCAGTGATGACCGCCCTCATGACCCTCATCGAGAAATGTAATCATGATTCCGTCATGTTCAGAACTTTGCTAAACGGCATGCCGACCAGGCCGGAAAAGAATCTGGGGTCCAGCCCAGTTCAGGGCTTTAAACCACCATCCTAGCCTTGGCGCGAGTACTGCCAGCCTGAGCGGCCTCGGTGTGACCCGAGAACTCGACCATCTCGTTGGGAGGGAGCTTGAGAACTTCCTTCAGCCGGCGACCGATGTTCATAAGGATCTCCTTGCTCTTCTCGGGAGAGCGACCCTTGCCTCCGGCGACATCGCCATCGCCGCGGCTAGCGATGTGCCTGCCAGTCGTGCGAGTCCAGACACCAATTCGGTAGAAGCCCTTGCGCACATTAACAACCACGCCCATGACTTCGCCGTCCTCCTCATCCTCAAGGGTCTCGCCGATGGCAGCGAGCATCGTGTGCAGCCAGAGCTCGTCAATGTTGACGGAGCGCTTGTCTTTGAACTGATACGCCCACTTGCCACCATGTTTGTTCTTCGGATCTTCCCATTCGGGACGCACATCCTCCTTGAAGAGGTGGTAATCCGACTTTACCGCCAATTCAGAGACAGGAGCGATGTTGTTCTAGCCCTTGACGTTAGTACTGAAACCTGTAAAAAGGATAGTTCTTCCTGAAGACATACATAGATACCCCAGAATTCCTCGACCGACTCGAAGGTGATGACCTTCTTCAGCAGATCGTTCCAGTTATCGCTCTAGTATAAAAGGTTAGTCAGGATATCCACGATCAAACGTGAGTGTTGTGTGTGCGCGGAAAGAGCAACAGCCACATACCTTTCCACTCGCGGGCTTAGTGAACCAGAGCGTCCACTTGCAGGAAAGGGGGTGCTTGACGTTGAAATTCTCCTTGTCGTGGAACACCGTGATAGGCTTCGGAACTTCCTCGGTTTGAACCTCGTTGGCATCGTTGTTATTCTCTCCGTCTGGGGAGACGGGGATGGTGCTGAGGTCGACCTGCTCCGACATTATGGATTGAGACTTCGCCGAGTTGGAAGCGGATTAGATGTATGAGTTAAGCAGGGCTTGGCGTGGTTTGTGTAAGAGAGCGAAATAGCTCTAAGATGGCAGTTTTTGGGAACCGAGGCAACGATTGGATGCTGTTTCGAAGCTGGTAGTTTGAGAAATGGGTGGTAGGAAAAAGCGACTGAATGAGCTTTGATCGTCGGTTTATGGGGTGGCACGAGGAAGCGGCAAGTTTCGTGCGTGACTGCAGCTGAATTCAGCGGTCGCCAGATGTGGTTGGGAACGTTCTGGTCGAAGTGGATATGGGAAATAGCGACCTTGCTCCAGGCAAATGTCGCGACCTCTGCGGCTTGATACTGTCAATCAGATGCTATGATGGATTGCAGGCAAACTTTGGTCTGGGTATGCGCCGAGTTCTGCGCCTCGCCAAATGCTTGTCACAGCTGTGCAAGAGCCCCGCTCCCACATTCGGGGCCACAAGTGGGCAGTTTCACGTGACTTATCACGGGGTGAGGGGCTGATAAGAGCATTTCGAGTCTGAACCTAACGGAGAGAGGCTGGTGGGGCAAGAGCGCCTTGGCGGAAAGAAAAAAAAGTTCACGGAGGGTGAAATTTTCAAAATTTAAAGACTGCCAGCCTGCTCCACGCCGAATCGGTCTTTCCTCCTCTGTGCCAGATTCAGCTCAATCTCAAGCCTTCTCACCCAACCCAATCAACAAAATGGCGGAAGAAGTTTACGACGGTGCCATTGGCATCGATCTTGGTAAGGCCCCTGTGCCCCTCCCGCGCTGGCTACGTCTGTGTGGGCTTTGACACTGGCTGGGCGCGATGTGCTAACGACGGTCGCGATGATGCCTAGGCACCACCTACTCTTGCGTTGCCGTCTATGAGGGCACCAATGTCGAAATCATCGCCAACGAGCAGGGTAACTTCACTACGCCATCGTTCGTCTCGTTCACCGAGAATGAGCGGTTGATTGGCGAGGCTGCCAAGAACCAGGCCGCCATGAATCCGGCCAACACCATCTTCGATGTTAAGTACGTCCGCTCAGTGCAACGGAGAATGGCTCCGACAGCCCGCTGACCCCCGCTACTAGGCGCCTTATCGGCCGTCGCTTCGACGACCCTACGGTCAAGAAGGACATGGAGTCGTGGCCCTTCAAGGTCGTTGATGACAATGGCAACCCCAAGGTCGAGGTTCAGTATCTGGGCCAGACCCACACCTTTTCTCCCCAGGAGATCTCCGCCATGGTTCTCACCAAGGTATGTCCTTTACTCATTTCCTATCATTTCAAAGCAGAACGCTAATATACTGGACAATAGATGAAGGAGATTGCCGAGACCAAGCTCGGCAAGAAGGTCGAGAAGGCCGTTATCACCGTCCCGGCCTACTTCAATGACAATCAGCGCCAGGCCACCAAGGATGCTGGTGCCATCGCTGGCTTGAATGTCCTCCGTATCATCAACGAGCCGACAGCTGCCGCCATTGCCTACGGCCTTGGCTCTGGCAAGTCGGACAAGGAGCGTAACGTCCTCATCTATGACCTTGGTGGTGGTACTTTCGATGTTTCGCTCCTCAACATTCAGGGCGGTGTCTTCACCGTCAAGGCTACCGCTGGTGATACCCACCTTGGTGGTCAGGACTTCGATACCAACCTTCTTGAGTACTGCAAGAAGGAGTTTACCCGGAAGACCAAGAAGGATCTTTCCGGCGATGCTCGCGCTCTCCGGAGGCTGCGCACTGCTTGCGAGCGTGCCAAGCGTACTCTGTCCAGCGGCGCTCAGACTACTATCGAGATTGATTCCCTCTACGATGGTGAGGACTTCAACATTCAGATCACTCGTGCCCGTTTCGAGGATCTGAACGCCAAGGCTTTCGCTGGTACCCTTGAGCCCGTTGCTCAGGTCCTCAAGGATGCTGGTATTGAGAAGCACCAGGTTGATGAGATCGTCCTTGTTGGTGGTTCGACCCGTATCCCCCGCATCCAGAAGCTCCTCAGCGAGTTCTTCGACGGTAAGAAGCTTGAGAAAAGCATTAACCCCGATGAGGCCGTTGCCTACGGTGCCGCCGTCCAGGCTGGTATCCTTTCCGGCAAGGCCACTTCTGCCGACACCTCGGACCTCCTCCTCCTGGACGTCGTCCCTCTTTCCCTTGGTGTCGCTATGGAGGGAAACATTTTCGCTCCTGTTGTTCCTCGTGGCCAGACCGTTCCAACCATCAAGAAGCGGACCTTTACCACCGTTGCCGACAACCAGCAGACCGTTCAGTTCCCTGTTTACCAGGGTGAGCGTGTCAACTGCGAGGACAACACCCTCCTGGGTGAATTCACTCTTGCTCCCATTCCTCCTATGAAGGCTGGCGAGCCCGTCCTCGAGGTTGTCTTCGAGGTCGATGTCAACGGCATTCTCAAGGTCACTGCCACCGAGAAGACCTCCGGCCGCAGTGCTAACATCACTATCGCCAACTCGGTTGGCAAGCTCTCGACGGACGAGATTGAGAAGATGATCAGTGGTAAGTGCTCGTGCGCAGTGCTCAGCATAAAACTGGAACATGGCTGATGTCATGCAGATGCCGAGAAGTTCAAGAGCAAGGACGAGGCCTTCAGCAAGCGCTTCGAGGCCAAGCAGCAGCTCGAGTCGTACATCTCCCGTGTTGAGGAGATCATTTCGGACCCGACTCTGTCGCTGAAGCTCAAGCGCGGTCAGAAGGACAAGATTGAGCAGGCTCTCAGTGAGGCCATGGCTCAGCTTGAGATCGAGGACTCGACCGCCGACGAGCTTAAGAAGAAGGAGCTGGCTCTCAAGCGTCTGGTCACCAAGGCTATGGCCTCTCGTTAAATGGTGTGATGCTTTGTCTATAAGGGGGAGATTTGGGCCATTTTCGCATGGGGAAAAGGACACATGGGAGATGGGCAGATATGAAGCCATGGTTTTCAGGTACTCAGTGGCTAGACGACCTGCAGACAGCAGGCCGTATGTAGTGGGTCTGGTGGGAGGCGTCTTCTAGGTATCTCGTTTTCATGACAGGACATAAAAGTTAGAGGGATTCTGGCTTTGAGCAGAATTTATGCTCAACTGGGCACGGGACATGTCTAAATTGCAATGACTGGGATTTTCCTCTTGGTGGCCATGACCCAAAATCTATTTGGCGTACTACATCTAGACTCTGATGATGGTGGTAATTGAAACAGTATCCTTTGATACGTTTTGGTATATCACACAAGATGCATGCCTCATAGTTGACATAACCCAGGAGTGTGTCTTGTATCCTGGTCTTGTTTGATAGAGACTTTGTTGTATCAGACGACTGCCTGCTCCATAAAGTTTGCCTCCAAGTACAATTTACAGAGTTACCAAACAGATCTGGCTTTAGATTTTCCCACCCTGACTCGATAACTGGTCATTGCCATCCAGCTTGCGAACCATGTGGCTTCTTGATGTTTATCATAAACGGGACAGATGTGATTACTATAGAAGGTCCAGAGATCGTCTGAGCCCTCTCCAGGGAACACCCATAACTCCAGGTCTTCAGTTGTATAGCTATATACTCTTACGATGCCGTACCCCATTGTTATGATGCTTTCTTGTGGCCCTGATGCCCCCCAGTGTCCCTAATACGTTCATTTGATCAGCCAGCCCCTCGTCAGCTCACTTCCCTTTCCAAAGCGCAACCACAAAATCCTGTCATGAGAACGAGACGACTTTCTGCGTGGGTAACCCCTCCTGTCCACTACTTATTTCTCAGTGTCAGGGCGATGATTCTTCTGATTATACTGCTTCTATCTTACTTTCCGCATGCTTAGTGACACGTGAACGCGCACCAACACTTGGAACGTGGATATATCGTCTCAATTTGTGCAGAATAACACACGTGATGCGGTATATCTACACCGTATACACTTTTTACTGTGGGTGACCCTCTAGATTTTTCCTTAAGTACTCACGCTTATTTTCCGATTCATTCGCAGCCTTTGCCTCTCTTGCAACTACTCACGCCTCATGCTTCACTCAACAACTCTTACATCGTTCAGGCAGGAAACCATGGATTCTCATCAACCTTCAAACCTTCTCACCTTCCTGTCGAAATCAAACGCCAGATTCTCAGTGACCCTTGCGTCACCGACAATAAAGTCTATGTTGGAATCCTGGCGGATGGCTCCAGCGGCGCTGAGCAGCCACCTACTCGCCGTCCTTTTCGCAGAGGTGGATGGGCTAATGCTAATCCACCCATAAACATCTTTCTGGTCTGCTGCGACCTCTACCATGTCGCGAGCGAGCTTTACTACCGGGGGAACGAGTTCATTTTCGGGCTCCAATACACCTATTACCCCGACCCACCGCCGGAACAATCAGTCTACTCTGCCGACTATCAAAAGTGGTACAAAAAGACATTCAAGCAGTTTGGTCTGGTGCAGACTGCTTCAGCAGATGGCCGTGTTAAGAGAGAAATTGTGCCGTTCACTGAGCAGGACACCATTTTCTCAATTCTCGACAACAGAGACGCTTACCGCTCCGCCAAGCTCTTCGCGTCTCCTTCCATGAGACGCATTAGCCAGATTACTCTCCATATCTCCGACCCTACCAGTGGCCTGGCCAACAATCTCACGATTCCTCTGCTGCAAGACATCACGGCACACGGGGCGTTGATTCCACTCACCGTCCACATTGACGCAGTCATTGACAGCAATGAATCCCTGCGCACCACTGCCCACGTCCTGCAGTGTGTGCCACCGGGGTTCAAGGCACTCCTTGATGTTCTCGACAATCCAAAACTCCAGGAAGCTAAGCTCATGCTCACAGGAAGCCGGAGTTCTGGAAGAAATGGTATATTTCCCCAAAGCCTGCAGAGATCAGGAGCTGGGGTGTGAATAAAACACTTCCAGGGGAGGCATGGGTGGGAAAGCTCGTATGCGAGTGCGTCAACTACCCCATCAACATAAAGAACTCACGAACGCCCCCCCAAATGGCGAGAAATGCCAGGCCTGCTCGAATGAGACTAACAGTTTCTGGTATCAGTCATTGTGGGTCTTCTCCCACAAGACGTCGGCCATTGCGAAGCTCGAGCAATTGACGTTGGATTGGCCATGTTCATGGAGCTTGGATGATGCACTGCCTTCAAATGGATGGTAATGGGCACATCACGAAGCTACGTTAGATAAAGCTACGTTAGATATCGCTCCATGACTGACATCCATGTCATAAAAAAATCTACTCGATTCCCAAATACTCGGATTGGTTAAATCTTTTGGTCTTGCTTGTGGCAAGTGAGGTCTGTAGAGTGTGAACAAATGTCGTGATGATGCCATTCACTTTTCACAGCAGCCAGTATTCGCGAGAGACCCGTTAGCGCTTACATATTTTCATGTTGTGGTTTGGGAACCCTGAAGTGATTCTAGGTTGAACTTTACCTACTCTGCTTGATCTCTAAGTAAGGCGAAAGATAACACAGGCTTGTAATTGAGCGTGATGCCGTTTGTGATCAACCTGGGTGAGGTGGAATATAAATGGCCATGACAAATTTGACAAAGGATAGCAGCAACTAACAGTTGGCAAAGGGATGAGAAAGATCAAATATCATTAAGCTGGTTTGCCTTCACCAGGGAAGTAGGGAGCCACGGGATGTGAGCCACAGTTCCAGTCCTTAAAGCTCCTGCTAATGCGGAGCAAAAAGCAGATCGAATATCCTGTTGGCTGCTGGGGGATTAAGGTCTGGACGCCAAGACGGGATGCTACCGGAGGCCCCACCCCGATCTGCCGAGCCTAGCGACGGGGCAAGTGGAGCGTCATCGCCCGTCGAACCCCTGATCTCAGATCTTGGAGTTTCCCTACCGCGGTATCTTGTTGAGGTTACCACAGTAACGGAGTGTTAACCATGCAGTGTTTCACTTGCAGCATGCTCCTTTTTCTCCCCGAGATACTGTGCATAAAGTATTTTCTAGATCATCGGGAGGAGAGCTGAACTGATACTAGGTACTAATGTGCCCAATTTCTTAGCGGTGTTCCTTTGCGGCATCCCTTTGCGGCATCCCTTTGCCGCATCCCTGCCACTGGTCACCGCGCTAACTTGAAGAGCGGGGTTCTCCCACAACCTTCAGTGTGGGGAACTCTTGGCGAGTGTGGGAGGTGGGATTGGTCTAAGTCCAGACCTCAAAGGGATCTCGTTACTGTAACTCCACGGTCGTGTTGGGAGGCACCATTGCCATACTATTTCCATCAAAATCATTTTCCGTAAAATGGGGCTGCATAGGACTGCATGCGGCGCGGCATCGACTGGGGCGAACATCTTGATGACATCCAGGTTAGTGAGCAGGACTGAAACTAAGAGAGGCACAACCGATGGATATATGCTTCAGTCAGTCTTGGAGATTGCTGGACGTTTTATACCTAGCGTCATGTTCAAATCTGGTCCAAGTTGTCATCTTGTTTTTGTTTCCCTCAAGCATGCAATGTGGGACCTTTGCTACTACTCTCAGTCTGTGCCATATCAACCCCGCTCCGCGGACACGGATACACTCTGTGCTGCATCTTGTGCGAGGATGATAGCGGCATCCTGTCTCCTTACAACACAGCACTCTCACCTCCCACAAGCCACACTTAACCAATTCATGCTCCCTTGTTAAGCAGTTGGCAAGCTGCTGAGAAGTCGTTGACCCCTTGGCGAATCACCAAGCAACAGGGAGGATCATGCAGTTTCGCTTGCAACCCTACGATACTACCTCTACTCCCAGTGGTGCATTCAGTTAATTATACCCAGCATTCAGAACCCAGACAGCTCCAGCAGATGTGCATGAATGCCACACGCGGATTGGCGGATTGGAAAGGAAGAAACGTTCTGCCTGCGACGCCACTTCCCATGCCAGTGGGAACCCTTGGAGCCCATCAGCTGATGGTCAGCAAACATGTTACAACTCCTGCACTCTGGACTAGTTGACAGCTTGACTGCCCTCCCTCTGGGCTCCGGTTCAGCCAGTACGGATCCGCAGAAGTAGTCCTTTTGAGTTCCTAAAGGGTTCCATCCACTTCTATGCAACGCCTCGCACAGACCGAACCTTCTTCGTCCGTCAATCACACCATGCCGGCCATTCCGGCCCCCACACTCTCGCCTAAATTTGGTCGTGTAACAGAAACCGGCCCAACACCCTTGCTAGGATAGTCCATGGTACGGTTCTTACTCCCGTTGGTCTCCCCGCTTCTGGAGGAGGTAAGCACTTTGTCTCCGCTCACCAAATGTTTCACCATCCAACCAGAAAAGAGGAGGGATGCACATTACAAGTCCAATACTCCGGGCCTTCTCAGAAATAGAAAAAGTGATACGTAAACAATATTTCACCTTCCACTGCCGGGTACGGAATGGAGAAACATAAGACAACATAGTTACAACATTGCCGTGAACAAATGAGCTTTTCGACAATTCGAGTCTGGAGAAAAAAGTGGTCGAAAAGATCTTTTGAATGTTGGTATACAGAACACTTGCACCAAAACAAATCAATACTAGTGATACTGGGAAACAGAGATGAGGAAGTTAAAAACGGAAAACAATCTCATGTTTGCTTTTCATTTAGAACTGCTCCATCATGCTAGTCAGATAATGCCCACCCGGGTATGTACTCAAAATGATCCATCCGACAAGACCAAACAGCAAACATCAAATGACCCCCTGCTTCCAACGCCAAAACAAAACAGATGATTCCCCATAACTCCCCAAGTTTTTGAAAAAGCGATGCCCCCCTCACTTCTCAAGACCAATGCTTTCGTGAACAGACTCATTGTGGCTTGTCATGCTTCTCTTTGTTGCTTGCTCACTCGACAGCAACCTCATGGAAGTCGCCCTTGTGATCATCCAGGTGCTCACCCCAGTGGACGGGACCGAGCTTGAGGAAGCGAAGACGGGCCCGAGACGCAGTCGACGAGTCCTCACTGCTGAGGCTGGATGTGCGGCGCTTGACAGGCTGAATGGAGTTCTGCACCGGCTGCGGCTGGGCCTGGATGGGCGCCCTGTAGTCAACCCTGGGTGGGCGAGGGTACGAGTCGGAAGTGCTCGGGGCCAGCTCCAGGAACATGGAGGGACGACGGCTGGAAGCAGTGGCTGCAGTTGCCCTGGCCTGCTCGCTCAGCTCGCGGAGTTGGTCGCTCAGGGCCCGGAGTTGCTCACTCAGCCGGATAAGCTCGGACGCTGTGGGCGGCATGTTGGTCTGGCGGAGCTGCTCGGTGAGGGCCCGGATCTCTTCGGTGGCAGTGAGAGAAAGCATTGTGTTTATTATTTTTAGTTGTTTGTTATTAAAACTGTCTTACTGGCGTTGCCGTTGAGAAAGGAGTATTGGAAGGAAAAGTTGTACGTGTTGACTGGTTGTAGAGGTGGCGGAAGAAAGGTAAAGAAAAACACAAAGTCTTCTTGCCAGGTCTCGAGATGGAGGGGGCTAAGTGATTGGGGAGCTTGGGGAGAAAAGAATCGTTATGAGGAATGAAAACAAGGGAGCATGAGCAGAAGGGAGGATGAGGTGGTGTGGACTCCTGGATTTATATGCTTGAACAAGCCGCCCCCTCTCTCTGG
>JAAFKN010000502.1:0-12527 GCA_011800035.1 Thermochaetoides dissita | reverse complement strand
CTCCTATCCTTCCCATGCCGCCTAGCCCACTGAGCATAACTCGTCTCGACCTCGTCAAACTGCGTCGTTCCTGCCTTCCCAAACGCCCCGGCCAGCGTCCTTGGAGACGGTTCCGTCTCCGTCACAGACGGGGCGCGCCGCCGGGACGGAGCTGGTATCGGTGTCGGGGCTGTTCCCCCGCCAGCTGCTGCAGTAGTTCTGGTTGCGGGATTAGGGCTGGGGATTTGGGTTGAAGGCCGGCTTGATGGGCTGAGTGTCCTCGGGGAGGAGGACGGGAGCGAAGGGGACTGCGATTTCGGCGGGGGCGGGTAGAGGTAGCCGGTTGTTGATGGCGGGGTTGGAGTGCGGTTAGGGGTTGTCACTGGGAGCTGGAGGGTCGCGCGCTTTTGTTGAGTGCTGGAGCTGAGCTGGGCGAGGGGTTTGCTGACGGGCGCTGGGGGCGTTCCGGAGTGATGGGGTTGGGTACCAGAGCCTCCTCCCTGGACAGGATGAAGGAGTGGTGAGGGGGGAGATTGAGATTGCAGGATGGAGGAATGCTGCCTGGATGGTGGCGGTGGCTGTTGTGCGTGCCCGATGATGCCAAGGCCGCCTGGGCTCGGGCTGAGGCTGATGCTGAGGCTGGACTGGTGTGATCCGGAGCGAGACATCGGCTGAGAGGAGTACCCTGTTGGAATGGGGGAGTGATTGATCAAGGCACCGGCGAACGGGTGGGCTGGCGCCGGTAGAGGGGGAAGAGGATGTGCCCCAAGGGCTTGCCCCTGGTGGTAGGGAGGGAAGCCGGATGTCGTAGGATATGACGCTGGACGTACTTCGGCTGCGTCCCCAGAAACTGTTTGTCCGACAGGCAAATTTCCAGGGCCCGACCACTCCAACAGCGATGAATTGACAGACGTCCCGTCTGGTTGTGTCACTGTGGTGTTCCATTGCCGAACAGTCACACCGGGAGCAACTCCAAGACCGGCTGTCGCGGGCAGATTAGGTGCTGAGTTGGACGGGTTCGATGGAGCAATAAGATCGGAAGTCGGGATTCCTGAAAACGATGGGGGCGGGAATGGCGATGTCGGCTGAGCTGGACTGGAGTTTGCCGTGGTCCGGTGGCTGTTGGTGCCATGGGGTTCAATGTAGAAGGGCCTTTGCTGAGAAAGCGTGACATCAGGATGAAGATCGTCGGTTCCTAGTGAGATAGTCGGTGGCCGATTAGACGGTGGCACAACTGTTGCTGACGGGGCTTGAGGCACAGACGCTACAGAAGACCGACGAGCAGGTAAAACCTGTTTGATCCTCCGAAGGCCTCCTGTCAATGACCGGTTGGCTGAGTTCTTGATTTTGTTGAGCCGTGACTGGGCCTCGCTGGGAGCGGTTGACGGACGAGAGCTGCCCGAAGCAGTAGTATCTCTCCTTGAAAGCGTCCCGGTAGCCATGTCCATGTTGAGACCAAGCAACGGGTCACCACCCATTGTCCGCGGGTCCTGAACGTCCTTGGCGCGCCAGGCTCCAGCATGATCGCGATACCGACGACTCTCCTGTCGGCGAATGACGCGGTGGGGAGGGATTGCGGACCGCCAGTCTGTATAAGACGCTGCCGACTGGGTAGGGGAATTGAAATCATCGGGATGGTTGGGGGTTGCCGGGAATGAGGCCTCTGAGGCCATATCAGGCGATCCAACGAGAACCTGAGTGGCTGTCATTGATGGCGGCACCTCTGTGGCCTGGTCGTCATCGATCGGCGGCATTGGGAAGTCATGCATTGTGCGCGGGTATGGGGCAAGCCATGACGACTGGCTGTCTCCAACACCCTCACCGTCAGGCCCTCCTCCCGGAAAGGTCGGCCCGCTGTTCATCTGGCTGTCGTGGCTGCTCAGAGTAGCGGACCTCTCAGACTCCGATGACGCGCTGCACACACGGTCAAAGACCGACAGGGGCCTTTCCTCCCCATTGTCGCTGATCTGCAACAGCTGCTGAATTGTCTGCGTCAGCTCTTCGATTTCGTTGGGAATCTTTCCCAACCGCTGTTCCAGGCTTCCCCTGACGCTTTCGATCCCCTTGTAGTTGTGCCGTTTCTCGTGCTTTTCCACATGTGACAACAACTTCTGGCCGTGGATGGCAAACTGGCGATAGTCTTCTGGAAGGCCCACACGCATCCCATGCGACCCAGACGGACTGTCATTGTCACCATGAGAGCTGGCGCGGATGCGACGATCAGCTTCGTCAAAGGCCCTGCACCAGAGAGCAGCCGCCCGACTCAGCCAGAAGGCGGCCTGGTTCTGCTGGTACATAGTATCGATAAAGAAGGCCTGGATGACGCTGTGGATACGGAGGATATCGAGATGATCGTGGTAGCGGTAAGAGTGCGAGTTGACCGAAGACGCAGGCGTTCTCTGGGACAATGTAGACGAGGAGTC
Source organism: Thermochaetoides dissita (assembly GCA_011800035.1). Taxonomy (NCBI): domain Eukaryota; kingdom Fungi; phylum Ascomycota; class Sordariomycetes; order Sordariales; family Chaetomiaceae; genus Thermochaetoides; species Thermochaetoides dissita. Next base: position 10,125 of record JAAFKN010000502.1, on the reverse strand, counting down.
GAGACTGCGCTTGGAGTTGGTGCGAGAGCTGATGGGCGAGAAGTCACCGCTTTCGGAGCGCTGGATCAGGCCAAAGGCGATGAGAACGCGAAGGGTGCTGTTAAGGGTGGAAATAGCACGACCAGGGACCGGCGTGCGCACTGGAGTGGCCTTGTCGAGGGCCGAGAGCCCTGGAAAGATTCAGCATTCGTTGGACTAGCTTATGAAGAATGAAACACTTACCAAGTATCACCATCTCCACGGGAATATGCTGGTCAAACCACACAAGCAGGGAGATCAGATTCAGTGCTGCCGTTTCACCCCTATTCTCTAGCTCTACCTTCACCTTCTTGAAGGATGGCACGTCCGAGACTTGTGGCCATTTCTTGTATGACTTGAGGTATTTCGCCAGCGGCTCCCTCGTCTCCTTCATCTGCTGAGCTGCCTGATGAATCATAATTGGCAGGCGGCCCATCAATTCGACCAGTTGCAAAGCATTCGTCTTGTCTTCTGCGCTCCATGGACGCGACCGATCCAACTCCATCAGTAACAGCTCTTGAGCCTGTTGTTTAGGCAACACCCCCAGCTCCAGTTTTTGCGGACTGTCAAAGCGGTACTCGTCTGGCACCGCCATTTCAGTCGATGTGTAGATGATGCTGGTACCAGGCATATCGGGGATAAACCGGTCGAGCCCAGGAGTATCAAAATGCACGCCGTCGAACACCATGAGCCAGTCCTTGCGGCCGCTGAGCCAGCGCACGACGAATTCTGCCGTCTTATCCGGGTCGCATCCCTCATGGTAGTTCGCCTCGATTCCCCTGGCACGCATCTCGGCTACAGCAACGTGTGCGATTTGCGCGAACGCAAGATCCATCTCACCCCTGGACTTGGCCCTCACCCAGAATATCCCCCCTGGGTAGTCCCAGCGATAACAGGCAATGTACTGTCTGGCGAAGTGTGTCTTTCCGACTCCAGGAATACCTTGAATTAACACAGCTGAAGTTCCTTCTGCCCGGCGCTTGCGGTCCATGAGCATCTCATGTAGTCGCCGGAGCTCAGTTTCGCGGCCGATAAAATAGGAGTTGCGGAAATGGTGGGGCACAATAAACAAGGGGTCGGATGATTGACCGTAGTAATGGTGCTGGTTCGCAGTGTGCGCTGAAGTTTGCGATGGAGGAGGGTCGTCGGAAGGAGGAAGCAGGAATCGTTGGCAATGTGTCTCATCTTGGGGAGGTGTCTGGTCAGGAAGCAGTTTCGGCGTGGTCGAGCCAGGGAGAAGAAGTTGTGCTTGGTGTTGAATCAACCTCTCATTATGGAAGTCTCCAGCTACACAAAAGAAAGAGGCAAACACATCAGCCTATGTCCCTCGAATACGGTCGTGAGTTGGGCAGGTGATACTGCCTCTCCTCTTCAACTTCCGTTACGCTTGCGGCCTCTCCCCTGACAGGGTATTCGAGGTACCACCCTTGCCCAGTTGGTGGCAAAAACCTACCAGTCAGGTGTTGCTGTGAATTCATTGGTGAACGAGCCTGCGGCGGTCAGTTGAGTGTCAAAGAGAGATTTCTGGGAGAGGCAGCTTACAAACTCTTGGATTCGATCAGCAGCTTCAATATACGCTGCGTCCCTACGTTCTTGCTCTTCACGGAGCCACCTGATAGCGATGACCTCAGGAGCGTTATGGACCCATTCTCGGAGCGCGGTAGAGACAGTGAGATAGCCGGGCGCGTTCACGCTATCAAACTTGCACATGCCCGAGTGGGTGGCCTCAATACCGTAGTACCGAACACCAGGCAGTTGTGGACCAGCGGATGAGGGGTCAACAATCAAGACCCTGTGCGGAGTCAGCACAAGGACAATGAAACACAGGGAACCCGTACACCCTTCCACACAGCCTCAGGGGGAGGACTCACTTTGTTCCCTTGACATCCGTCTTGTGGTTTTCATGAACCATATGGATCCGAAACTTCTGGTAGATTTCGAGAAATTGGTCATTGATCGCCCGCAGCGTCTCACTGTCCTTCTTGAGAGTCTTGAGCAGCACTGATTCGGAGTCAAACCACTTCCTGGGCGCCAGCGAATCGATCATCCTCTGGATAATCAGCCCCAGAGCGGCAGCGTCAGAGCCAAGATGCGGAGTCCCCAAGAAGATGATGGCATATGTTGACACAAAAATCCCACGCAACTCTTCCTGATGGGATGTGCGCACGGAGCTCGAGTATAAAAGAGCAGCCTTGGTAAGAATGCCACCTAAACTGTGTGCCACCCAGATGAGTGGCAGGCGTTCAGTTCTCTGGCTCTTCCGGAAGGCCGTCAAGGTCGCAACTAGACTCTGAGCATGCTGTCGAATATCGTTGTCGCTGGGTGATGATGCCTTGGGTGTTCCATATTGGTCGTGGTGGCCGTCCTTGTCCTTATCGCCATCCTTTCGCCCAAAGAATGGCCAAGACGCCGTGGTGAAGACATCTGCATTGTAGCCGTACACTAAAATGTTGGCATAGTCGTTTTGCAGCGACGTAGGCAGCAGATCTGTTGGCCAGTATACATCGTTTGGGGGCGTCCCGGACGTCCACGTCTTTCTAGGATTGCCATTGAGACCATGGACAAGTATGATCTCGGCCTTGGCTTGCGGGTGGCTGTACACTTTTGTCACTTCAAAGCGTTTCGGTTCACGGTTGATGGAGCCCTAATGGGATGTTAGTTTGATGACTCTATGTATATAGGCAGGTGCTGTATGAGATATAGTGGAGGGGACGGAGGGTTGCTGCTGCTGGCCCGGACCGAACCGCGTCAGGACAGACGGCGTGGCGGGGTTCCGGTGATGAGTTGATGAGGTACTCAGGCCTTGGAAAAGCCTATAGGGGTTGAACAACGCAATGCTACTCACCATTGTCACAGTCGGTTAGGGCCTTCGAGTAAATGAATGACTAGCTGATGTTCATCTGCAGGTCCGATCTCATGCAGAGAAAAGAAACCAAAGATCCGAAGGAGCGCACCTCTCGTGTCTTATATACCTACGCTCGAGTACGTACCCTCTCTGTTAGCAGGCTCACGGCCACTCTTGAGATCAGTTTCCAGAGTGTAAGGCTGCAGTAAGGCTCAATGAGTGCCTTCTGCTAGTGAGTACGCAATGAAAAAGCGATGCGATGTAAGCAATCTCAATTTTGTGCCCGGGAGGCCGCGGCTATTTTTTTTTCGATAAAAAAAGGCTTGTGAAGTTGGGCAGAGAGCGGCTCGCCGATATTCCTCCTTGAGCCAGCCCAGGAAGTTGTCCACATTCGTGACCTGCATACGCATCTGCCCTCATTTGTCCACTTGGGATTGGAGGGGATGCACAGCTACATCAGTCGGAGACTGCGCGGGACAAGCCAAGTCACGCGGCGGCTTCCGCTTCAACCAGCTTGAGCCCTGATCTAACCAAACCAAGGAGCAGCTGAGCATTCTGTCTGAGTGGCCTGTTGTCCAAGCGATAAACAAGTTCAAGGGGCTACGCAGCAATGTGTTTCATCCTGGGTGATAACTCGTTCTTCGTATCCAGTAGATATTGATCTTGGGAACAAAGAGGCCCAGGAGGGAGAAGCAACCAACAAGGTTGCTGCTGCCGACCAACTAAAGGGCCAGTCAGCATCATCCAGCGAGCATGATGCCCCAGTCCGCTGGGACCAACTGCGTCAGAACCGGGGCACTGCTGCAAGGCGGCGGCAATAGCTGTTGTCATCTTCTACACAGTACAGAACATCTTCTAGGTAAGTCGGTCTCGGTCGGAGGCCAAGCTCCCCCCGACTGGCCAAAACTCTCGCTTCCCCGCTTTTGGGCTGGCCCGGCAACGTGCCCCGTGGGCCAAGACGTCGCAGAGGTGGGTGGGAAGCTGCGGAAAGGGAATGGCTAAGTATCGTGTAACCGAAATGCAGGATCTGGTCAAAATTGTGTACACTGCGTATGATCATTGCACTAGGAATTCCGGGATCGAAACCAGACTTCGTCAAGTCTAAAATGTACCAAGCATTGCCATCTTGCTTCTACACTAGCGTCTAGTAGCGGGTTGGAGACCTCATAGGAAGGCAAACTACTGATTTGCTTGAAGGGGCTAGGCACTCTGCATGTCTCAGGAACCCGAGCATATGAAAGATGCTTGCCTGCGATTGCCGCTTGACTCAGAGTACTAGTAGGCCCGATTCGCTCTGCCTGGTATCTGGAATCTTCACTTTTGAGCAGATATGGTGAGCCTGCTAAATGAATTGTAGCCTTGCATGGGCCGTGACCAGGGCTGTGCAACCCATCTCTGCGCCCGTCGTTTTCATCTGATCAGGAAAGTTCATCCAAGCCTTGGCCGTTGAAAGAATCAGGGGAGTGTTAAAAGGGCTGAGGCGAAGAAATGGATCCGGATATAGGAGCAGGCATGTAAATACCAGCCGGTGTCTGTATCACAACTGAAGACCAGCCCAGCCAGGACTGCATATCGGAGATACGGTGAGGCTATCACCGCAAAGGTAAACAATCCGACTGGATGAGCAAAGCATGGTGATCCTTGGCAGCAAACTGGGCTCTGTATCCGGGAGCAAAGGTGCCGCTAACTTTAACCTGAGGTTGCTGTGCACATATCGAGCCCCGAGGGAACGTGAACTTGTCACGATCGCAGTTGGTGTGTTGTGCAAACCGAGACTGCTGTTGGTGATACCCGTCGACGGAAGATACGTGCCGTGAGACCAAAGCAAGCAAACAAACAACATCAGCACGGCATCCTTCGGCATAGATAAGTTGTGGGAGCATAAATCCTGATGGCGGCAATTCGGAAAGGGGGGCATGCTGCCTTCAACCTGCCATGTCTCAAGCAATTGCAACATCGTGATCGTAAATGGCATGCTTCCGTCCTTACTCATTCTTGGTGTACATTAGCACATACTCCCGCGTGCTAGACCCAAACTGGATCACATCCTTGTTGCGCAGCTCGAGATAGCGGCTCTCGGGAATGCGTTCGTGGTTGAGCATCGTGCCGTTAGAACTCTCGAGGTCAATGAGATACGGCTTGACTCGGCCGATCTTGTCACCATACTCATTGCGCTTCTCCGTATAGCGGAACTGAATGACGGCATGTTGCTTGCTGATGCTGGGATGTTCGGCCGGGAGGTCAACTACTGCCAGTTCTCTTCCAATAAGCCAGCAGCTGCGTGTACCGAGATCGATGGTGTCGAGGACATCGTCTCCTTTGAACACAAATAGTTTCCACGAGTCTCGCGGAGGAGGCTTCCGGGCTTCCGGCGGCTCATGATACTTTAGAGTGATCGTAGTACCGTCGGCGGCCGTGACTGATTTCGACTGAGCAGCCAGCACACCCGTGGGCTTGAAATTTGGTTTCTCTTTTGGCTTCTCGGGCTCCTCCCCTTTGCTAAGGGCGAATGAGTCGCTCTGTGAGGGCAGCGGGCCAGACCGCTTGATCATGCTGCGTTCATTGTCGCGTTTCGATGTCTCATCGTCCCCTCCGTTTCTCCCGGGCTTCGGCCGTGAGGTCCTATCATCGCCATAGCCATGCCCTCGCCTCTCTCTGCTGCGATCCCTACTCCTGCTTCTGCTCCTGCGTCGGTGCCGTTCGCGGTCTGAGCCACGTTCCCTGTCTCTTCTCCTGTCACGATTCCTTTCTGTTGATCGTGACTGATCTCGTGTGTCGGGACTGCGTGAGCGATGTCGGCGCCGTTCACGTGAGCGCGACCTGTCTCTGTGCCGATCAAACTCTTCATTTCGATATCTCCGTCTGCGCTCATCTTTGCTTTGCTCGTCCCTTGCCGCATTGTCGTCGTACTTTCTGTGGCGCGACCTGCGCTCGCCGTTGTCTGAGAGGTCGTCCCCCATTGTTGCCAATACTTTCCGAATCAATTGTGCCGAAATTGCGGTCACCCAGACCTAATGATTTCTTGTCCTGATACTGCTGAATCTCACAGTTGACGCTGTCCCGCCTTCAGTTGTTGATCACACAAAATGATGATCGTGACGCGCTTGACGCTTGCTGTGCCCTTCCTTGGTGTAGTGCCAAGACCTGCTCAGCCTTGGGCGGATGACGCGGAACGGAACCACTCTTTCCCGCGATGACTGCCCGAAGCCTGCCTGGAAAAAGTGGAACCGATCCCCAGCGCCCAGATCCGCTCCGGAGCCTACTGCCTGTTCGAGCGGGGCGCACTGGCTGCCGCGAGGAACGGGGGGGAACATCAGTGCGTCACGCTGAACTGAATGTCTCGCTTACCTAAGTCGTGGTCGAGGAGGCCCATCAGTCACCTGGATCGCCTGCCGTTTCCCACCTGCCTCATATCATCCCCGACCCAGGAGGGCTCGCATAACGTTTGCCTACCAGCGCCAGCAATTGCTGCACTCGTGCCTCATTTAAACTGGCAACCTTTGTCTTCATTTCGTTCTCGTCGACAAGCTCCAGCATCCCTCCGACTTCTTTTTTTTTAAACCACCACACCCCACAGAACCCCCCTGCAGGTTCCAGTTGCCACTGCCACCGCGCGCATCTGGGTCACCGCCCAGGCTCTTTCAACCCGTCATCACCTCTCCCCTCCTTGCATCACAAAACTCGCCCCGATTCACACCACTCGTTACCTGACTCCTGGGATTACCTCTGCTCACAATATCTACTTTCTGGTCGCACGTCTCATAACCTAAGATCCTTACCCACAGGCAGATCTTGTCACTCACTTCGCTCGAGTTCCCGTCCAACGCTATCGCCATTTCTGTGGGCTCAGCTTCGCAGCCTTCCGCTGTTTGCTGAGTCGTCTCTGGCTCGGGAACTCGTTCCGCCTGCTTGCCTCACGTAGCCGGCACCATTCCTCCCGTAACTCGCAAACGTAAAGCCGCTGAGGCGCCTCTATCCTCTGCAGCTACGATTCGCACTAAGAGGATCGCCTCAGCTGGCCTTGAGACAGCCCCGCCGACTCCTCTTACCACTTCTTCTAATCCAGCCATGGATACCGACGATGAGTTTCTGTCCGCTGTTTCCAGCGACGAGGACGTTCTCCAGGACAGCGATAATGACCTGTCCGGCGTTGAAGGTAAGAACGTGGCAGCCCGGTCCAGCCTTGCGTTTGAGTCATACTGAACAACCCCCTCCTTTTTCAGATGACTTTGGCTTCGACGAAGAGCCCGATACCTACGACGGAGAAAAGGAGATCGAACAGAAGAAGCGTGCGGCATACGATGTCATTTTTCGGGTCTATCAGCCAGAAGACATCCAAAAGCAGCAAGAAGATCTGATAAACGAAGTCAACATGATATTGACCATCCCGAAGGAGGAGGCAGCCATCCTGCTTCGGCATTTTCGTTGGAATAAAGAGAGGCTGATCGAGGAGTATATGGACAATCCAGACAAGGTCCTGGATGCCGCCGGCCTGTCAAACTCGGCGGCTGGCCCGCCGAAATTGCAGGTCATTCCTGGCTTTTGCTGCGATATCTGCTGCGAGGATGAACCCGGCATGGAGACGTTCGCCCTCAAGTGCGGTCACAGGTACTGTGTTGCCTGCTACCGTCAATACCTCGCCCAGAAGATCCGAGTCGAAGGTGAGGCAGCCCGTATCCAATGCCCCACGGAAGGCTGCAACCTCATCATCGACGCTCGTTCCCTTGATATCTTGGTCACGCCGGATTTGACGGAACGCTACCACGAGCTTCTCTACCGTACGTATGTCGAGGACAAAGAAACTCTGAAGTGGTGCCCGGCCCCGGATTGCCCGAACACGATCGAGTGTGCCGTCAAGAAGAAGGATCTGCATAAGATAGTTCCTACTGTGCAGTGCTTGTGTGGTCACCGGTTCTGCTTTGGCTGCGCGCTCAACGACCATCAACCGGCCCCCTGTGAGCTGGTCAAGAAATGGCTCAAGAAGTGTGCTGATGACTCTGAGACTGCCAATTGGATCTCCGCAAACACTAAAGAATGCCCCAAGTGCAATAGCACCATTGAGAAGAATGGCGGCTGCAACCACATGACTTGCCGGAAGTGCAAGTACGAGTTCTGCTGGATGTGCATGGGTTTGTGGTCAGAGCACGGTACGAGCTGGTACAACTGCAACCGTTATGAGGAGAAGAGTGGTGTCGAGGCCCGCGACGCTCAAGCCCGGTCTCGCATCTCGTTGGAGCGCTACCTGCACTACTACAACCGCTATGCCAACCACGAACAGTCAGCCCGTCTCGACAAGGACATTTATCACAAGACCGAGAAGAAGATGGTTCAGCTACAAAAGGAGTCTGGCATGTCCTGGATTGAGGTCCAGTACCTACAGGCAGCCTCGCAGGCCCTGCAGACATGCCGCCAGACCCTGATGTGGACATATGCCTTTGCCTTCTACCTTGAGCGCAACAACCTGACCGAGATTTTCGAGGACAACCAGAAGGATCTGGAGCTGGCCGTTGAAGCGCTGTCCGGCATGTTCGAGAAGCCCGTCAACGAGCTGGCCGATCCCAAGCTCAAGGTTGAGATCATGGACAAGACGTCGTACTGCAACAAACGGCGCATCATCTTGCTGGAAGATACGGCTCAAAATCTGTTGGACGGTACGTTGCCTCTTACCCTGGCGGAGTATTGTTGTATATAACTAACTCTTTCATAGGCAAGTGGCGTTTCAATGTTGAGCTCTCGGGCCACGGCGCACCAAGCACGCGACGCTTCTAGGAGGTGGTCCACTTTGGCGGTTGATGCCGTGTCCTTAGGTCGGGCAGTTCGGCAGGCATTATGCTCCGCAGCATTCTTCCAGCTGCAGAGCAACAACAAGATTAGAGGTCCAGGCTGATACATTGTCTTTTTGTGTTACCCTTTTCGCTGGTATTGTCATTTACAGATCGGTGCTGCGGCAAGCTCCCCCGACTGCTTAAGTGAGCATCTGGGGGCTGGGTAGACAGATGGCTTTCGCATTCATGGCATGGGATAGGTGGGCTTTAAGCTGGGAGTTTTGGTGGGCACAGAGAGGCGAACATGGGAACTTAGGCACCTACAAGAGAGAGCAAACAAGGTTTGCTAGGTATGATCATCTTCCGCGTGGAGGTTGTGTCCGGACTGCATGTACTTATAGATCGGTGGAAGGCTGGGATGGATCGCAGGGCATGGAGCGGATCAGTTATATTCATGGTTGCTTGATCTTTTTTACTCCCAGCTCTTTGTAATCCCGACTTGGGACCGAATACTTTTTTTGGGTCATGGCCGCCGTAAAGAAGTTGTTGCGATATTCATACTTACCTGCCTGCCGTTTCTTTTAGCTTATCAGCTCTTAGAAGCCTGGGTCCTGTTCAGACGGTCGTCATTGTCCATCGTCGCATTAGGACGTACACAATCATGACCCAAGGACATGGTTCGCACCAAGCAACCAAGCATCGCGTCGGCAGCTTGCCATGTGGGACCAACCTAGCTGCGCGTTGAACTCTCCGTGGTCAAAGGGTGGCAAAGCAGCGGACGGGCGGGCTGGGAAGCACGAATTTGGGGTCCCAGGGGATTTGCCGATCGGATCTGTGATAGCTCCCGCTCGTGCCAGATCCACTGGGTCTACCGCCCACTTCTTGGCCCGCCGAGTTTCGCCGGTCGGGGTCCTGGTGGGATTCTCCATTGTCCATTGTCCCAGCGATCGCGGGGAAATTTTAAGACGAGCGCCCGGGGATAGGATAGAGGGTTAGGGTTATGTGAGGGAAGTGGAAGAATGATTAAGCGGCCATCCCTGTCCGTTGTTGGAGGCAGCATTCTGACGAAAAGTTGAAACCGTGGGAAGTGAAACGATGGATGATAATGGCTTTTTAACATCGCCCTTTGTCTCCCCTGTTCTCGGTGTGAATCTTGCCCGAAGCCACACATATTCATTTGTCCCCTCAAAACCCGCGAGTTGCCGAAGGCCATCGCGAACGTCACGGTCACGGGGCATCGCAGCGCACAGTGTCTTTAGCGGTCCAGAACCCCCAGAACCCCGCCGCCCACGCTGCGGTGCGCTTCGCCCACTGCCGTGGGTCGGGTCAATGCTTGCCCCTCTGCCGAGCAGGCTTTCCGAGGGGCGGAGAAGGCCCCGGCGCAGCAGGGTCTACGGCAGTGCCGTCGGCCATTGACGGGATTAGGGGTCCTGTTGTAGTTCCTGGAGTCCACCCCCGGACGATTCGCGGCGCGCTGATGCTGTCAGTCAGGTGGGC
>JAAFKN010000501.1:0-12535 GCA_011800035.1 Thermochaetoides dissita | reverse complement strand
GACAGGGAGTCGAAACAGACCAGACGAGACGCGGAAGTTGGAAACCTTCTAGAACCAGCCACGGCAAACCGGCGTCTCCGTTGCATCGGGCCAGCGCAACTCCCGTCATCCACCAATTTCGCCCATCTCGACCACATTTGCGCGCAGAAAAAGGGAGCGCAGGGTCTCCATCGATTTGCCGTCGAAGCGCCATTGTGTGTAGACGCAGGAGTGCTTGGTGCTGTTTGTTGAATGCAGGGGAGGAGACAGGTCTTTAGTTTCATCAGGCAGCACGACCGTCCCTTTGCCATCATCGATCTTTATTGTCCTGCTAGAGCATTCTAGGCATTGATCGTGTCCCAAGCAGTGTCCTACACGAAAACTCCGGTCACAAGAATCACCGCAAACCCTCTCTGTCTGGTTGTCCTGGCACGAGTTGTCGGGCGACTTGAGATTAGCGCAGGGCAAACTTAGGGGCTGCGCCCACTGCAGCTGCACCACCGGAAGGCCCACCGCGGCCAGCCCAGCGGGGCACGATTCACCCCGTTTCGCCCCTGCAGGACCCTTGTTGGCGAGCATCCATCCCGCCATTTTGGAACATTGCAGCATTGGACAGCTCAGGAACCTGGAAGGGGGGAGCCTAGGGAAAAATTCGAGGCGAGTCTGGAGCGTCCTTTGCTTGTGATTTTAAGAATGGAGTTCATGGCAGGTTATGCGGCCGCGAAGGCCCCCTACTCCACTTATCAAGTCGAGCCCGCGTCGCAATCGCATCGCTCCAACACCAACAAGCCAACACGCTCCAATTCGACGTCGGGAACACACAAGAAGCGCTCGCGCATTCCCGGTCACGCGCGAACGAACAGTGCCAGCACGAGCGGAAGCGGAAGCGGAAGTGGAAGCGGCAGCGGCCCGGGAGCACGTAACGACAGGGACGACGTCAGCGGAGTCGGGGCCGACCCTGTGACATCAGCGACGAACCTCCTGAGTCCCGTGAGCGCCAGAGCTGCTGGAGCTGCTGGAGCTCCCGCAGGCCGTCTGAGTGCAGAACATCAGCGTTTGAATCAGCAGCAGCAGCATCACCACCATCATCTTCACCACCATCTGTCCCTCCCCCACCATCACCACAACACTCTCGTCCGCCGCGCGTCTGCTCGAGAACGGGATCGAGACCGCGATCGGGACGGGGACCGGGATCTTGCGTCGTCCAAGCACCACCAGGACAAACATTTGCCAGCAACACCCCGTCTAAACAACCAGGACGCGGCGCCCAGCAAATCCCTCGGCCCAGCAACCGCCGCTTTCGAGCCATCCTCTTTACGGGCTGCGGGCCCTGCCAGCATCCCTGCGACATTTCCTGGTTCGGTCAAGCATTCTGCTACCATGCTCACAGACATGATGATGGGTACACGGGCAGCGGTTGGTGCAGGTGGCATGCCCCGTGCTGACAGCGTGTCCAGCGTCTCTGGGGCAACAACGACGAGTAACCGCACTGTGTTCTCGGGAGATCACGGAGTTGGACCTGAGCTTGTGCAGAGACCATTCGTCGTCCGCAATGGGCGCACTTACATCGCCGACCCGACTCTGCCATACCCTTTACCCGTCGATCTGGAGGAGCTGCATCGCCAGAGCCTGAAGACGATGCTCCTGATGCAACTTTTCGGCCGACCTATATGCTCCCCAGGCTTTGCCAACAACCCCCCCTCGCGAATCCTCGATGTGGGCTGCGGCACTGGCTTCTGGAGCATGATGTGTTACCGGCATTACGAGGCGCGCGGCCAGGCTGCTGACATGTCCTTCACCGGCATCGATATAGTACCGTTGTGTCCTTCTGGGCCAGTAGTAGCGGGCACGGACAGCGGTAACAGCAGCCCTCAAGTTGCCCCTGCGCAGGGTATGAATTGGCACTTTGTGCAGCACGACCTGCGCAAGCTCCCTCTTCCCTTCCCCGACGCCAGCTTTGACTTCGTTATGGTCAAGGACATGTCTTTGGCCACTACGACCGGCACAATGCAGCAAAGCCTGATCGAGGAGTATATCCGGGTCCTAGCCCCCGGCGGCTCGCTCGAAATTTGGGAGACTGACCACCTGCTGCGCATGCTACGGCCTCACGTCCCCGAACCAGCGACGACGGTCATTCCTCCGCCTATCGACCAGAAGCATCAACAACAGTCATCGGATTCCAATTACCACAATAGCGATGACTTCCCACCTGATGGCAACGACCTATCCCACCACGAAACATTTGCCCCCACCGACGTTGGTGCCTATCTCATGACATCCAAGACGCCACTTTCCACACCTCTCAACAACTTTCTAGTCGAGTACAACGCATGGGTCACTCGCGCTCTTGAAGTCCGCAAATTGCCCGTTATGCCATGTACGCTCATGAGCCCATTGCTGTTGCAAGAGGCCGAGGCCTTGACAGGCATTGGGTCGCGCCGGTTGGCTGTGCCGCTGTCTGAAATCCGGTGGGAGCGCGAAGGGGTTGGCGGCGTCGTCACCAAGGATGGCAAGAGCTACATTGATAGCACTGGAGCTGGAAGCAAAGGAAAGTATGCTGCAAAGGACGGGAGCCTTTCAGGGGGGGTGCTGCAGCCCGCAGCTGCCGCGCTTAGGAGGGCAGCTCTTGTCACGGTCGTGCAGCAGATACAAAGCTTGGAGCCATTGCTGAGGGAAGTCAGCGGGAAAAGCCAGGATGAGTGGGACACGTGGATTGGGAAGATGATGGGGGATTTGGTTAGGGAGAACGGGACAAATTGGGGAGAGTGTCTGGAGGTGGGTGTCTGGTGGGCGAGGAAGCGCTGATGTGGGCGTGTGTGTAGGTGTGCCTATGTTCGTTGTGCGAGGCTGGTTGACTATCTGTTCTTTTGCTGTTGTATAAATGGATATTTTGGCTGGATGACCTTTATCACTCGATAAGTTGGCAAGCACAGATGGGTAGGTTTAAATGGGTTGATGATGTGGGTATATACCCTCCTGTATGTTTGATGCTTGATGTCTTACTGGAAACAATGTACCGTAGGTATGGTCTGGATTGAACTCAAGGGAATGGTATGGATGGAAGGCTGTATCAAGCGTAGTAAAAACCAAGACATAAAACATTTCCCATGTCTCGAATACGAATGTTTCAAATGTTGCGTCTTCAGCCGTCAACCTTCTGGAGTCTACCATGTCAATAGCTCTAGGGCAGGCCTGTCAAACAGCTCTTGTTGCACACTCTTACAATGTAGTCTAACTCTACATTATCAGTACAAACAAAAGCAAGGCTAAGTCATTATGCCTTTTCCCCCTGGTCTCTGTTATAAATTCCTTGCATCTCCCATTTTGTGTCACAACCCGCCATAGCGTTTTTGCAGCGTCCGGTATTTTTTCAGATAGTATCTAGAGAAGGGGAGGGCAAAAACGAAAGCAACCATAGTGTTAGCCACCTAGAATAACGAAGGGAGAGAGAGCTTCATCATCACCTACAGTGCTTCGATTTCTGTTACATACCAGCGCTACGTCAGCTTCAGGTTGTCACCCATTTAAACCATGTACACCAGGCCTATCGCTCTCCTCTTTGGCCTCTTATTGTGAACCCGAGTCGCATAGAGTATCATCACACTCACCTTTCTTCACAAATTCTGCCCTGGAAATCCCGCGCTTGATCTCTTCTTCATCGGTAAGATGGGCCTTGGCCATAAAAGCACGGTGCAGACGCTGCCGAAACCAGTCGTAGCCTTGGGGATAGTCACGACCAAGGAAGAGTAGCTCTAGCACAGCATAGTACGTGAATGTAAGTTTGTATTCAACAAGTCTTGCTTGGAGTTGCGGCATGACCGGAGCTACCCTTATAGATGGCGATGACCTGCCTCCTAAGCTCAGGATTTACCAATGGTTTGGACATGGTTAATAATTCAAGGAGGGCCGCAAGTTGCTAGCTATGTGTGCAATGTATCATGACTGACACTTGGGAATTGAGAATGACTAAAATGTACGTAGTGGGCGGCCTGGTGGCTGTTGGTCTGCTGCAAGGTCGATCTTGAATCTTGATCAAGTCGCTTTCACTGTCCTGAGTGTGTCCGTCCCGAACCAGAAGCAGAAGAACTCTGGATGAGAATTGAACGTCACTGGCTGCCCCTGGACGCCGGAGCTCTGGGGTGCATACACCAGCCTCATCTTATCTTATCAGTAGGTAGTTAGTGCGATCTAATACAGCGGTTTACCTACTGTACCGGGAGACCGATGAACTAAGTTGATATGAAACTTGTGTACAAATGAGCTTCTTCGGTGTACAGAGTATGTACAAATTTAGTGTAACCTCATATCTTCCATTCAGGAGATTCTTATGGTTTTGCTCGTGCCTAGCAATCTATGTGGACGAACCGACCCAACGCAGTACCTAGGTATACGAGCTTATCAAGTGGGTGGGACCGTCCCGCCTGCTGCTCCTTGTCCCCGCGCTGCCGAGAAACCCGGCTGATGGCGGCATCACGGCTCTAAGTTGCATGAGTTCCGTAGTTAGCACTAGTCCATTGATGAAGATGCCTAGGTTTAAAATGACCCCCCCCCGGACTATTTGGGGCTGATTGCCCTCCAAATTCTGCTCTGCTTTGTGATAACAATTGATGACATTCCTATCTTAGGCCTGGTTTCAAACGCATGACAGCACGCAGAGCGGTCCTTCAAACGAAGATAGGATGTCTGCCCTGAACACTTCCTCCTCCCAACTCTTCGCGTCCTGTAGGCTCCTGTCAAGAGCTGCCTCAACATCGTCGCCACTGCTTGTCCAAAAGCCTCAAGTAGTTTCTACGAAATGTTTTTCTTCTAGTTCCCGGTCCTTTCAACAACAAGGCCAAATTTCGCATCAGCAACTCACCCTTCCCCCGCCACCACCACAGCGCTGGATTTCCGATCTCCAGGCCCGCATTGGCAAGTGCATCACTTTCGGCTGCAGCGCACCGCAAGTTCAGCAGGCGGCAGGAGTGCTACGAACCATCGCAACCGAGTGGCGTGAACTACTTGTTGGCAGCGAGGGGTTCTTGACCGATGGGCGTGGAGGATTAGATGGGAGGGGTGTTGCCTGGGGGGAGATGGACAGTTTTGTGAGTCAACTGTGAAACGGTGGAATGAAGGTCGCGTTGTGCTGACAAGCACGGAATAGGGTCATGTCAATAACGTCAATTACTACCGCTACGCCGAGACGGCAAGAGTCAACTGGATCACTCACTTTGCGGTTCATACTGATCCTGTCCATGGAGAAGAGTGGAAGGAGTTGATGACACCTAGGTCTGTAGGTCTTATTATGAGGAGTTTAAAGTGCGATTTCAAATTTGTATGTTTCCTGTCCTAATTTTGATGCTCTCACTGATTTTGTCTGACGGACGATGCGACTAGCCCCTGGTCTATCCGGACAAGATTTCCGTCTACCACAAGCTGCGCAGCAAGCCTGTGCCGGACTCACAAGGGAATAACCCCAGCTCATTTGCGCTGGACTGTGTTGTTCTCTCGCACCAGCACCGGCGGGTCTCAGCTCGGCTAGAGGAGGATATTGTGGTCTATGACTACCGGGCCGCCGCGAAGACCGGCATGCCCCAGTTTGTGCTGGACGCTTTTAACAGAACGTGGCAGCTGCAAGAGCAGGTTGCGCTGGAGGCACGCAGACGCATCTGGGAACTGATCGCTACGGTCGAGCGGCTCGAGAAAGAGACGTGGGACAGACCAGATGCGGTGGAAGATATGGGGTATGCAACGAAGAAAACGCCGTGAGCAATTACAGTATAAGCAGGAAGTAAAAAGGCTTTTGTATATAAACAATACCTGCATACCCATATATCTGCATATATGTTTTCCCCTGGTCAGATCTTCATGGCACTCTGAGCCTTTTTCTAGGACAGCTGGTAAGGAAAGTCAAGTCATCTGGACATCTCTACCATAGACCTGGATACCGCACTCCATAGGGCTACGACAGTATGCATGTGCAACCACGTTTTAATGTATGTAGTGCTGTATTCATGGAGGGGCAAGGATCGCCTTCACGAAACATTGTTTTTCAGCCAGCCTTCACAAGTGCAACAGTTGGTCGAACAGCCAAACTTGCTGTTATCCTTGGCGGGGTGGGGTCGGTCCAGTTGCAGTTCGTTGTCTCGCGGCTCGCGGCTGCAGGAAAAAAGATGAAAAAAGATATCTGCTGCAACCCCACAGTTAGTCAAAAGCATCCAATCTAAATGCACGAAATGTCCAGGGTTGGTTGCACACCCAATCGTTGCAACACTGCTGGGCCGTTTGGTGGATGCCGAGGCTCTGCAAATCCCGCACATCTGGTCCAGAGCTGCACGAATTTCAAGACTTGTCTGCTCCGATTTCTTTTAGAACAATGGAGGACATCCGTTACCTAAGTCGACGTTTATGATTTTTTTTTTTTTTCAAATGAGTTGCAGCAGCACGGAAGATGTAAGTAGCATAGCACGTGATCCAGGCGCAAAAAGAAAACGTACCTGATCTATCGGTATGCCAGATACCTGTTGCTTTTGTCATAGGTAGATAGCGTCAAATGGGCGTCCCGGATGTATTCAGGACCAGGGTATGTAATCCGTCCGTACGGCTGATTAGGGGCAGTCTGACTCGTACTCTGTGATGATGCCAGGGTCAAGAGATTTTGCCCCAAAGTGTTTGGCAAGTTGCCAACCTTACCTTCCTGGTCGATACAAATCTCCTTTGGAAGCAAAGCCGAAAGTTGTTTTACGCCTTCGACGGGTAGGTACGTAAAAGAATTATCTGGTCACGCTGCTGATGGCACCAAGAGTTGCAGTCGGCAAGCCAAGCAAGGGATCGATCGGCGGGCTGAGTGCTTGTCTGCCCTCCCCGCACATTGGCATATCGATCGCGTGGGATGACTCGCTGATGCCGTCGCAATCGTCGGCAGTTGGGCAGCCGTTGCTCTGCCATCAGCATATCCAACTGTGAATGTAGGTACCTGGTCCGGAAGAAGTGTTCTGGGAGCGCTGCATGTTGGTTAGGTCCCTTCATGCACTCTCAACGGTGCCGCTCATCCGCCTCCTCTGGCCCCTCATCGTTGTGCTCCTCCCTTTTGCAAATATCGGGAAGTAGCCCCAGTTGGCTTGCCATTTGATGGGCGCGTGCACGAGGCTTTGTCATTGCTAGGACCCTTTCGCTGCTTGCCAGAAACCCGAGTAGTATCTCAATGATTGATCCTGCTCATGGCCTGAGACTGCCTAGAGGTATCTCTGAACTCCAGTGGTGTAGGTCCAATGTATGAAGGTCCAATTTCATACAGAAGGAACGACCCTGCAATGTGTAATTGATACAACGGGGGGGAGCTTGTATCGGGAGGATAGCGAACGCCGCTAACGGGAAGGCCCCTGTCAGTATTGCCACCGAAGGGCAGCCCGAACGCCAAACCACAGCACCATGGACTCTCAAGGAGCCATGCACGGTACTGTTTACTTTTTGAAATTTGAGTACATGCTCTGTGCTAGTTTTTTCAGTCTGGCCCACAGGGTCCTGGCATTGATTTCCGTGGTGGTCTAGCAAAGGCCAGTGAGGCTGCGCTAAGCTCCCGCTGGCACCTGGTGGAGCCCGTCAGCGTCCAGCCAAAAACCCGCTTAACCTGCAGTGAGCACCCACTAAAGTAAAATCGTAGTAACTCTCTTCTCTTGGTCAGCCCGTTGTAAACTTCGGCTGTGGCCCGGTTCGATTCGCCTCGGAAACTTCAGTGCAAACGCTGGGAAAAGCAAAAACACCACCAAGCACCACACACGTCACATCCGCAGCACCCGACATCTTCTGCGACTCGGCACACCACCGTTGCGCGTGTACGTGGCAACCACCAGCATTTTTCTAGTGTTTAGGTCGTCGTTGTCGCCGTTCTCGCCGTTTCGGCAGCCAGCCTTGTGCATGACGGCACGCAGCCATTGTTCCCGCTCCGAGGGCGCCCGTTCGATACTTCGGCCTGGTCGACTTCTGCTTGTATGATCGGCCTTCTCTCTCTCTCCGTCTCCGTTCCCGCCTAGCATCCCTCTGTTCCCGCGAACGCTGTCATCGTCGTCGTCGCCATCGCTCTCCCACATCCGCTGTGCTAGGCTGGCTCAGAATTCCCTTCTGGGCCAGCGGATGCGCATGCCTCGCGCCTCAAGTTCGGCCAAGCGTCACCCGGGAGCAGCCAGCTCGCGCGACAGCCGCCATGAGAATGGCCTGGTAGGCCCAGGCAAGCGTGTGGCAAGGAACAAAAGCCAGGTCCAGGGTCAGAGCCAGAGCCAGAACCAAGGACAGCTCGATGAGAGCGTAGTCGAAAAGGCTGCTGCCGCTGCCTCTGTCTCTGCTGCTGCTGTCGACAGCTCCCACTCGGTTCCTTTTTCCTCTGTGCCTCCGTCGCCTGCCTCAGTCGCTGCCGTCGCAAATGCCCCATCCTCTGCCTACCTATTGCCAGACGACATGTCCTCTGACCGCAAGCTGGCTGATGGAATCCGCAGGGGGTCGCTAGCCACCACTTACTCCGACTCCTCCTCGGCCGACTCCCTCCTCGTCGCCCACGTTCCCGCAGCTGCACACTCTGTTCCTGAGGAGACGACGCACCGCCGCATCGATGTCAACGACGCAAAGAACTCAAACGTGCACCGCGACCCGGGACCTCTCGATTTTGCCGTCACCGTTCTCCGTGCTTGCCCCCTGCAGGACACCATCGCCATTCTTATCATTCTAATGCAGGCGTCCCCTACTGTACTGGCCACCATCTACATGCTCTTCACCTTCCTGACCTTTGTCCCGCCTGTCACAACCAGCTCCGGCCTCAGCATCACCGAAATCTTTGACGGAAGCCAGGGAACACCGTCCCTGTCCACGTTGATTGTTATGGATTTCATCATGTTGGGTATTTGGGTTTTTCTTTGGGCCCCTATGCAGCAGTTCATACTGGATTTGGCCCAGGTAGTCATATCTCTGACCCTAGGTGGCGGCGGCACATCCAATCGCGGCACTACAAGCAACATCTTGCTCTGCGTCCTCATTGTTGGTGTCTCCCACTGGACCCATTATTACCGCTGGAATGGCATATCTCGACTTTCTTCCCTCTTTGGTCCCAGCCGTTTTCTGTCTTCCAATGACGAACCGGTACGGCCATTGGAGCGGAAGGGAACTTATGGTTGGGTTAGGAGCATCCTAGCAATCCACATCCTTACTCAAGGGCTCGTCCGATACATCCGGGAATGGTATTTGCGCAGGGAGCGCCGCGACCAGCAAACGCAGGGCCTGCTTGACCCGGAAGCTGGAAAGCCGGTGACATTTTCACCCGATGGCTGCTCTGATGCTGCTCTGATGGCAGCAGAGAGCGAGGCTCACCTGCAAGCTAGTGCCGCTCACCTCTCCAGCAAAAAGAGGCGGAAGCAGAGCGCTCAAGTCCGCATCCGGCAACCCCTCTGGGCTGCTCTCGCCAGTACAAAGATCGTCATGGTCAAGGAGTACGAGCTGTCGCATGCTGCAAGCGAGTCGGCCGGCTCCAATGCAACCGATATCCATAGCCTTGGCAACGCCCCCTTCAACACTCAGCCTGAGCAGATTTGGATCTGCTACGTTGGGTGTGATGAGGTTTGTTTCAACACCAGTCACTTCCCTGATCACAGCGACTATGGGGAAATCGTGACGGAGGATAATAAGCCGGGAATCGACATGTCAAAGCCTTTTTATGTCAGGGTCAACAATGCCATTTGGCAGCCAACGCGCATTATTCCCCTCGAGGATGATGAGGAAGGGAAATACCAAGGCACGCGCTGGACGGGCGACATATACGGACTTACTCCTCTGTCTAATTATGAGTTCGAGTTTGTCAGCACACGGACTGGCGAGGTCATCTTCTCAACCAGCGTGAGAACCATTCAAGCCAAAAGTAAAGATCCCGAGGCGCCCCCCAAGACGACCCCAAGCAACTCGCGAACACTGGCTCGCCACGACTCTCCTGTCACTACCCTGCGGGCCTCCATTGCTGCGGCTGAACTGAAGCTTGCTGACGAGAAAGCTCGTCTCAAGGCTGTTCGAAAAGATAACAACCGCCGACTGAACGCAGCTCGCAAGGAGATCGAGAAGCTCACTTCAGCCGTTCAGTCGGCAGGCGGCGACGACGAAAAGTTAAGGCAGAAGATCGCGCAGAACAGGATCCAGGAGAAGCGCGCCGAGGAATCAATCAACGAACTGGAGACAGAACTCAGGGAGCTAGAGACGGTTCCCGAAGAACTGCTGGCAAAACACCGGGCCTGTCACGATGCTTGGACCTCGGAAAAGGCTCGGTTCGACCAAGCCCGTGCTAACTTCAAAAACTTCAAGCAGGCCATTGACAAGCAGATCAAGGCTCTTGAAGAGGAGAAGGCCAGCCTACAGGCGAAGCGCAACAAGATCGCTACCCGTATTGCGAAGGTTGACGATGAGCATGCTCGCATCACTGACGCGAATGCCAAAGGGCTGAACGAAGCCGAGCGTCGCCGGCAAGAACGTGCGAACCTCGAGGCCGAGCTTGCCCGTGCCGAGCAGAACCTCCGTGACCGTATCCACTCCATTCGCTCCAGCAACCTCAACAAGCAGGTTCAACTGCATGATATGGCGGCCCAGATGCAGGCCTACTTGGCCAGCTTCCAGGACGATCTCGCTGCCTACGATGTCGCTGGTCATTATTCCGGTACCTCTGGGCAAGCTGGCCCTTGGCACTCCTCCACCCCAGCTCCGACCGGCACATATCCTGCCACGTCTGGACCCGTTGGCCCCTGGCCGCCCGTCACGATGGCTCCTTCACAATATACTTTCGCGAACCCAATCCAGCCCTCTCCGGCACTTCCTAACAGCGCCCCTGCTCTCAATTCTACCCCTCCGCCGCAGCACCGCGGCCGTGGCCGCTCGTCGTCCATGCTCAGCTCCGTCTCTGGGTTCACACAGTCTACAGATGAGGATACCGATCTCGGGGCAATTTGCAGCGGTCGTGGCGCCGGCGCTCGTGCGATGGCTACGTCATCTGTCACTGCTACGCCAAATGCCAATTCTACCGCCAGCGTTAACGCCAATATTACCCCTGGAATTGTGCGTAGCCTGCCCCCTGGTTTGTTCCCCTCTCTGTCGACTGCGGGGTCTGGTTCTGGCCCAGTGTTGCTGAAAACGCCTGGGTTTGGGTCTACCGGGTCTGTTGGGTCCGCTGCCTCGACTGGGTCTGCTTCTGGATCAGGGTCTACCTCTCTCTCTGGACCCGGGTCTGGCTCAGGCTTAGGCTCTGGGCGCAGCAGTGTGCGTTCTCGGGGCAGTGGCAGTGGAGCTAGTTTGGAGGGTGCTGAGGCTGTTGTTGGCACTATGTCCGCTGCTGCAAGTGCGGAATCCTAGTGCCACTACAGATGCACCACCAGCAGGCACAGGCTCTCTGTGGGGTTTTCTCGATCCCATAAGACTTGCCACTTCAGTCCTGTTGTTGTTCCCCATCTGTTGTCTTGCGCTTCCATCGCTTTGTATCTAACAATGAGTGAACGGACAGGACGAATTGGTAGACGCATAGATTGGGTGAGCCATCCACGTTGTGTTTTGGATTGGATGCGTTAGCCTGTCTGCAGCAGCGTCCTTGTGTACCTTGACCCGGCTTTCTGGAGGACAAAACGTAGCGTTTGGTACGATTTCAGTGTAAGGAATAGTTAAAAGTTTGCTGGCTTTGACATGTGGTCACCCTGTTGCTGATCGATGTGTGCTCCTGTGCATTGCTGTGAACCAGCCGCTTCGCTTCCCTCCTGTCCCCATGCAAGGCTTTTCTATTCAGGAAGTGGTGATGCGAACCGGCAATGTGTACCTCTCAGATTCCTCAGACGTTGACTGTTGGATCAGCTCCAACAGGATCAATGGCAAACAATGGGAGACTGTATCATGCAATATCTGAAAAGCTGCTAGGTCAGGAGGTAAGGAGCAAGTGACTAGGGAATGACTTGAGGACATCCAGCTATATACAGAGAATGGTAGCATGCATCAAATTATCAAGCAATATAAAGACATTATTACATAATCACGGATACCACACAATCACATATCATGCTTCAACCTTCTTCAGACCAGATCCTTGTTGACTTTTTATTCCCTCCTCAACAGCAAATTCCAATAGTACCCTGCCTCATCGTCAAAAACTACCCTCTTTTACAACAGCGCAAGGTCAATACCCAACAACAGCACGCCGATCATGAGGCCCATGCTAGCAGTACCGCGACGGCCAGCATCGTTCCTCGAATCGCTGCTCTCACCATTGCTTCCCGTCTCCTTAGGGCTGAATGCGGCAAATGATGGTGTGACATCGCGCTTCGTCAACTCCAGAAACGACTCCCAGTCCTCATGGAAATATCCTTCCTCATCATCACCGCCACCCGTGCTGAGGACCGAAGTCTCGTCGTCATTGTCGCTGATGTCCTCATCGAAGATATAACTCTCCGAGGAGTCGTCATCCCCTCTCATCCACTCGTCGTCAGTGCTGGAAGGGATATCGTTGTCGAGGACGATGACCTCCTCGTGGTTCAGGTTGACCAAGTCTGGGTCAAGAGGGATGGGAGGGACT
>JAAFKN010000500.1:0-12542 GCA_011800035.1 Thermochaetoides dissita | reverse complement strand
GGCAGTATAAGCCCGGCTCTGGACCTTCCCCCCCCCAGATATCCTTACTCCCGCCGCGCGACTCGACCACATACATCATCGACCAGTTCGTTTTGCCCACCGACGAGGATGCCGCTCTCACGTCCCGGCGACTCATGTACTACCACATCGGCTTCACAGACCTACCGCACGTCAAGATCCTACTCTCATGTACCGAGGTGTTGGACTACGTTTCCCCTCGCGAGCTTGAGGAATGGGAGTACAACAATTGGGGGCGAAAGATGAAGGAGAGAGCACGCAAACAAGAAGAAACGAAGCGCGCAAGACGTCCACGCAAGAACAGGGCTGCTGAGGCTCCTGAGCCTCAGGCAAAGGCTGCCAATGCTCCGACATCGAGCTCCGCAGACGGCGCGCTCTTGCTCGCTCAAGAGGTTGCCGGCCCTTCGTTATCGACACCGCAGAAAAGAGAACTCGGTGCGATGCTGGAGGAGGAGGAGACCAGAGAGATGAGCAATATTGAAGAGTCGAATGATAGTGCTATTCGCCGACAACTACAAAGCGATTTGTTCATCGAAGATTCCGGGGAGGCGGGCGAAGACTTAGAGATGGAGTCGGAGTCTGTCGATGAGCTTGCGCTCACACACGACGACACAATTGGGGCCACATCATCTCGCGCAAACAGTACATCTCCTATAATGCAGCGCAAATTTGGTACCATTTTCGCGGCGCAGCAGCCTACCATCGTATCGCTGGGGTCGACAACTGGGCTATCGACTCTCCCAGTCACCCATGCCGCAGCGACCCTGGGGAGGATATATCCGGCCTATGCCAGCTCTATTGGCTTATCCGCTGCTGCGACTGTCACACAAGGTCAGAATTGTCTTGCCATGCAGGACACAACGGGGCTGACGACGTGGTCTGCGATGCCCGACACAACGTCTAATTTAACACACTTCACACCAAGCAATGCTTCTAGGCAAGCCCCAATTCATAATACCAAGCCAAACGTTTTGACAAAGGAGCCAGTGCCACGGGCTGCGACCTCGCACGTCAGCGGAAGTCCGGGAGATGCGTCGGCATTGTCCACGGCCAAAAAGAAAGCAAGGCCACCGAAGCGGAAGAACTCACCAGCGAAACTACAACAACCCCAGTCTACCAAAAAGAAGCAAAAGGCCACTGAGCCAGAACCCGAACCAGGAGATGACGAATGGGAAGTCAAAGAGCTTCTCGACGATAAGTGGTTCCTCGAGAATGGAGTCAAGGTCCACAAGTACCTTGTCCTCTGGGAAGGCAACTGGCCGCCTGATCAGAACCCGACGTGGGAGCCAGAAGAAAACATACAAGACCAGGCGCTCATCAAGAAGTACCTACAAAAGAAGGCAACCGGGCTACTCAAGTCTCCGCCGGTCAAGCGGCAGAAGACGCTGCATCACTTCCTCTCGTCGACCCCTTACCGCACCGTCGCGGAGGCGTTTGCGAGGGGCATCGATGAGCAACTGCCGCCAGTGATCCGGTACACAGATAGCGAGGCGGAACCGCCTGAGGAGCAGTTCCTCATGACCGAGAATCTCAGGAGTATTGGCTCTGACAATGGATCTTACGCCATCGGCGACGAAACCCAAGTCGAGATTCCAGGCGTTTGACAACATGTTGGCCCGATACAATCGGGCGTTTTCGCACTGATAGAGAGGCTTCGCCATCTAATTAAGGAGGAACGTGAAAACGTGAAGGACTGGGTGAGGGGTGTGCAAACACCCTTATGGTCACGGGAACACAGAACGTGTCGCGGTGTGGGAGGTGAGTGGGGGAAACCCACGTTGTCTGCGCCGTTACACGGAGACCAGGATGCCCAAACGGAGGACTGGGGATCGCAAGCTGGGTATTACGCGACAACGATGCCAATCGATACCGAACCTCCGACCACTCGGCACTCGAGAGACTTGAGCAAAGAATTGCCGGAATAGATGCTTGTTACTACCTACATATAGTAAGGTAGTGTACCAAGTCATGCTCTGCAGCCCGTTGTCGCAGTAACCAAATGCTGCCCATCAAGCGGGCCAGTCGTTTGCAATCAAATACCATTAAATTTCGCTGTGTTGACTTCGATCCAGCGTATTGGACCCAGACCACGTACAAAGCTCAGACTCAAATTTTTGCTTTGGAATTGCTGACTGCGAGTGCCATTCTCCAGCCAAACTAAGAGCTATCAGCTGCCTTCGAAATTCTGGCAGCTCAACGCCTTAGGTCCCCGAGGGAAGCATGATCCATAGAGCGTAACGGACGTGATGGACAAATAATATCTGATAGAATTTGCGATGGCTCAATATGCCTTCCAATAATGACTGCGTGAGCTTCAGGAATCTTTATGTTAACCTAGAAACAGGTCTACCTCTTGGAAGCCTATTTTTTCCCCCTGACCTATGTGAAACCCATCTAAACAATCCCTGTAACGTGGCAGAGTGGAAAACAGAAGCCGAAGCCAAAAGGACAACTAAACAGCATATCCAAACATGAATGCACCAAGAAACCCAAAAAGTCAAGAAATCATGCAAAGCGAGACCTAACCCGATACCCCTTCACCGTCCCCTAGCCCTCGCCTCATCAGCCAACCTCCTTTCCACTCTCAACACACCTTCCATCCCCCTCTGAATCTCCTCCACCTCCGGGCCATCTTTCGCAAGCGCCTTAAACGGCAGCCGAGGCGCCGCACACCCTCGTTCCGCCTCCCCATGGAAAATAGGTATCGCTGCCTTCACGCCCACAAAACCGTACCGAATCGCCAGCCAGTCCCCCTTGGCAACCTCATGCTGCAGCGCCCGCGCCTCCTTAATGCGCCCTTGCTCCCACAGCTCGAAGATGCGCACGCACGACCGGGGGGCTAGGTTCGCGAAGCCGCAGATCGTGCCGTGCGCGCCAACCACTAGGCCCTGAAGGATGAAGTCTGCTGAACCGCCTGCGATGAAAAACTCGGAGGAAGCGGTACCGGCGACCAGGCGGGCGAGTTTGCCTGTGTTGCCGCAGGTGAGTTTGACGCCCATGATGCGCGGGTGGGAAGCGAGGGTTAGGAGCGTGTCGGAGTCGAGATCCACCCCGTTGGCGGCCGCTGGGAAGTTGTAGATGAGGATGGGGATAGGCGAGCGTGAGGCAATGGTCGTGAAGAAGTCGATGATGGCTGGCTTGGTCAGGAGCGAGGCGTAGTAGCCTGGAGGGAGAATGATGGCGTGGGTAGCTCCCGCTTCGTAGGCTTCGACGCAAAGCTCGAGCGTTTCACGAATGGATTGAGCGCTGCAGCCTGCGATGATGGGGATAGGCTTGTGGAGGTCAGTTTTCTCGTGGCGGACGGTGTCGGCTACTGCCTTGATGGCTGTGCGGCGTTCAGCGCGGGAGAGGTGCACTGCCTCGCCGTTTGAGCCGTGGACGACCAGACCGGAGACGCCGGCGGCCAGAAGACGGGCTGTGTGCCGCTGGGTGGCGGGAATGTCCAGCTCGTCATCCGAAGTGAAGAAGGCCGGCATGGGGACATAGACACCGTTGGGTAGAATGGTTGGACCGTCATCTTCCTCCATATGATCCATTGGGTCGAACAGACTCGTAGGTGTGAGGACGTTGCTAGTGATTAGCTGAGGAGACTCCATGGTGATAGTTTATACTGATAAAGTCAGCAGAAGGTATGAAGAAAGTATAGTCGATATAGCGCGGGGGACCTTGAGAGTAAACGTCCATCAACAAAGAAAGGCAACGACATAGCATCGCGGCGGACCAGCTGAAGTACGGCGGGTATGTATTTATACAGACAAAAGCAAACAACATCAACCCTGTCTTGCCTTCGGCGACTGAAGCAGGGCGATGTGAGACAAGGGTTCGTCAGTGAAGTGGACTCACAGCAGTCAGGGCGACGATGTCGGGAGACATCTCTGTGGCCTTTCCGACCTCACTACCCGGGACCCCTGGAGCCGGGTAACTGATCCGGGGCGCATCACTGCCATTGTTTGGAAGTTCGGCGTTGCCCAACGTGGGGGTCTGAGATGAAGTGAGATTAACAATAGGATGAGAGAAGCCCAGGTCGGTCTTAGGATGATAGTTACACAAGGCTCCAAACGGCCAAAGAGGCAGCAATGGAGCCCTTTCGGGGAGTCAGGGACTCTCTCGGGGCCTCAGGGAAGTGTTCTACAGCCTCAGTGCCATCCCCCGGGAAGGGGGGGGTCGTGCGTGGCATGTCCAAGGCCATTTGACATGATCACAAGACCTCTCCGAGCCCCCGGCGGTCCCGATAGCTCATGTTTGCCAGATATTCCAGGTCTCAAGATGGCCGGAAACGGGGGGTTTTACTGTTCGTTCAGACCAGAGACACAAGAAAATCTGTGGAGAAGCACGTTGCACCGGTTGTAGCGGGAACGCAAACACCGTCTGCTGGTATTCTGAGCCTGGACGAGGCAGGCCTGATGAGAGCAACGCCAGACTGCAGAGCTGGAGCCTGGCATTCCCTTCTGGAAAGGAAAGAGAGCAAGCGGGCTGACAACCTGAGGAGAACAGCCCAAGCTGGCCGTGACAGCAAGTCACGGGTCACAATGGGTGTCAGTAGAAGCTTCCTGATCGGGCAGAGCCCCACACCTTTCAGGGTCTGGACTTTTGTCGCCCGGCAGTCAGTGGCAATCAGGGGCCAAGGCAATCAGACCAACCACAGCCCATTCCGCTGCCACCGATTGCATTGCCGTCCCCACCAATTCCAGCAGCTTGGTTCCTCCGTGGGGCCTATTGAGGACTGCGCGTTCGCGTGTTTGTTGCACAAAACCGCTTCAAGTTCACTCTGGCATTGAGACAATGTCTTTGTGAATGGCCTCCTGTGTTGTCGTCTTAACTGCAGCAACCATTCCGCTTGCTGCTGACAGTCACTACAAGAACACTCAGGAGAGATTTCATGTTTTCAGTATTCTTTGGATTTTATCCCACATTTCCCCGGATGATGATCTACTTATAGCTCCAGGTCTAACCTCTTACGGGAACAGCTTCAAGACCCCCAACCCTAAGGTTTGCGAGGGGCGGTTGTGAGTCTTATCCCTTCATTTGTTATGCTTCTTACTGCGCTTCATGAAAAACATGCAGAACACGGTATGCATTTGTTCCACGAACATAATGCTATCCATGTTCAAGTTGTCGTCGGCGTGCAAAATGCCTGATATTTGCATGTCGGTGCATGGGCTCCAGAAGTTACATGCCAGCCTGAGAGATGAGACCTTGTCATGTGGCCAACTTCTCCATCATATCAAATTTCCATCCCCTGCATTACGACAACACTAGCGCTTAAAGACGTTCACGGGGCTACAAAAAATTTCATATCCTGGACTTGAAAGTCTCTAATCAGCACTCAGTTACATAACACAATCCCGGACATAGCTGAGTGTAACTGTGGGGTTGAGAAGAAAGGGGCGAACTGACAACCAGCAACACTATCTATTACTGTCTCAACAACCCAGGTCCCAGACTTTTCCAGTTTAAGAGTGAACTGCATATCAAGCCTTCAAGGAGTCGAAGTTGTGGGAGAGAGTCTGTTCTAGAAGTCAGCATTCGGCATTTAAGGCATATTTAAATGGGGGGAGACTAGCGTTGTCCTTGAGAGCATCAAAAAGGCGGTTATGAGAATGAAGAAAAAATAGACTCGAATTCTGACCGGAATGGCACTGGTAAGTCTGCGTGCCCCCGTGGCTGCTGAACGTTGTTGGAGCCTGGAACTATACCCAGTCTTTTGCAATCTCTGCCATGTCATCGGACGGTGGTACGAGTCTCCGAAACATGTGGCTTGACACATCAACATGGAGATCTAACCACACCCTGACAAAAACTCTAGAAAACATTCAGAAACGACAGAACCTTGAGAACAGGTCTCGGGCTTTTGAAGACGCGGATAATATCCACTGGCGTCCAGTGATTTTCTAATTAAGATCGAAGAATGAGCCGAATACCTGAAGCTGTGAAGAGAGAGTTTGAAGATCGAGAAACGGTACTTGACGCCTCACGAGACAAAGATTTGTCGTCTGGGAAATCTCCACTGACTTCTATGGCATACCTAGGCAACACCAGTAATGACTCCTCGACTTCAACAAATTAACAATATATTAGGCTCCATAAGAAACCATAACATACATAGAACATAGGTGCATAAGTATCAGGCGTCATTACGATGCGAGTCAAGGCATTGATAAACCCACTCCCACTGCACCCACCGGGGTTCCTTTCCGAGTCCAACCTCCAGGCACCTCTCTGGACTGGATGGCCACATCTCTAATATCCGGTTGAGCTGTTTCTCTGCACACACGCTTGGTGTATGCTTCTCTCTGCGTATCACGCCCCCGCAGGTATCAGTCAGCAATGGTGATGGAGAGGTCAGATAGCGCCACAATAGCTTAATCTTCACACTCTTTAGCCTTCGCAGTATTGCTTCCTCCTGCCCTGTGGTACTATCGAGTTGTTGATCCTCTTGTGGGCCATAAACCTCGAGGTGGTCTAGAATCTCCTCTGATGAGGTGACCATGGCCTGGCGTAACTCACACACCAAGTGTGACAGGGGCACAAGATGGGCGTAGTAGGCTTCCGAGACGAGATACCGTGGCATTGGACACGTTGCATACTATTCAGTTGGGCGGAGAGACGATATATTGCTGGTCATTGCTAGAGACTCAATGTCCCACGAATGAAACGAAGTATCTTCATCGGACATAGGCGACTGCCAGTAATTGTTGTCACTTGTCGGCTGAGGTTCCTGGGTATGGATAGACTTTGGGTCTACCAGCAAAGGTGCTTGAAGAAGGTAGATGTGCCCAAGAGACGGTAGGTTGGCAAAAAAGCTGATCAGTGAGGACTCGAACTCTACCGGTCCACCAGCGCGCCCGCCGAGATTGAAAGATGCAAAGGCCTGTGGCGAGAGATCGAGGCAAATATGCCGAATTTTGCTAAGCTAAAATCTTCACAAGGGTTGGAAACTACCATAGATTTGTCCGGTCCGTGCTCCACAGGAGATCGTCGCCGGTGTTTGTCGAGTTGGTGAAACAGGTTTGGCGACAAGTCCTCAATCATGATGACATCGCGAGACAAGTCACAGCGCAGAATGCCACCACCTTGGAGAAGAAGCACGTCCGGGACAAGACCCAGGTGATTTAATACTTCACTTCGGGCTTCGGCACATGAAGCAAGGAGGTTGCGAGTGTCGAGTGTTGATTCCCAAAGTTGTGGAGTAAAGACGAGCTGCAACTTGACCTTCCCACGGGGACTGAGCGTCGGCATGATACGAACTCGAATGATTTTTCGTTGCTGGTATGTTGACATAGCTACTTCCCTCCATATTTGCTGTCGTATCTCGATGGGTAACAGGGAAAATAGAGAGAATTCTCCCCGAGAAGAGCGCGTCGAGTACCTTGTGTTGATGAGTGGACTTTCAACCATGAAAGTATTGTGATCTGTATTGAGGATAGGCTTGGGACAGTCTGTAGGAGAATGGTAAGCAAGGACAAGCACGCTCAGTTTTCGAGGGGTAATTGGTTAGTGCCAAGATAGCCTCTTTGCTGTTAGATGTGGTGCTGATGCCATGGCTTCAACATCAAAATGACAACGAATCCACAAGTTGGGGTTTTATGACGGAGCATGTTTCGACTGTGTGCACCCAAAGAGAGCTTATACCTTTAATAGAAAGGGCAGCTGAGCGCAGCGTCTTGAAACACATGTTCCCTTCTTCTTATGGCCTGCATGCCTACAGCTATACTTATTAAAATCGGACCGCCCGTCTAGCATGATGGATCCGCTCTCAATGAGCAGTCACGAGCAATTGTTCTTTTCGGCTACAAATAATGATCGCGCTTACATGGGACAGGAAAGTCAGCTTATCAAGTCACGATCTTGAGTGATTCCCCGTGAAACTAAACACGTTTTGAGAGTTGAGTCGATACCCATATCATTGAAACCTGCAGCCACCACATGGTGGTTGCCTGCTCATATCCCGAGAAGTGATGTGGCAATTCTGGTACGACAGCAATGGCTGAAGCATGTTCTTTCCAAGACATATCACAGTGTCAACTTTGGTTGAGGATTGTTAGCCCATACTACAGTCTAACTCGCTTCTCGATGGAACAAAGACCACATAAACATGCAGTCTTCCACTCACTTAACCTTGCAGCTGCTGGCCACAGGAGAACAGCTAGATAGTGAAGCTGAAACTTTTGAAATCTTCATTGTCATCTCGGTTCCAATAATGGTCGCATGCATGAGGTAGCCAGTTTCAAGACCCATAGTCCCATGAAGCCACACTGCAACAGAGTCGAAAATCGGGAAAAGCGGCAAGTTAGATGACTTGTTCTTTTCGTATTGGTGAGGGCATGTAACCTACCCTGGCACCGTATACCCGTTTTAGGGTTCCTGCAGTCTCAGAACCGAGGAGAAAGTGATTCCTTTGACGTCATCGGTTTTGTGTTTCCAGCACAAGAAGGGCAAAGGCTCTTTATGGTGTTTCCACGACAAATTGCCAAAACAGAATGTTCTGGCCGACTCGGTACTTCGTGCTTTCAGTCGAGGGTAACAAGGTGTTCCAGCCCCCATAGAACTCCAGAATCCTTCTGCTAGGGGAAGAGGAGGACTAGGACAAGCTTGTCAGCCTTCAGCTGTGTTGGACGGCGCCCAGAGCTTGTTGATGGACTATCTGGAAGCAAGATGTTGCATGAGATATTTCGTCGAGCAGAAGATACTTATAATCTCGGAGGCCAAAGGTTCCAAGAGGAAGTGATCGACATTAACTGTTACAAAACAGTAACATGGAGAGCAAATCTTACACGAGCTTCAGCTCCATCTCAATCGAAGTCACAGGAAAAAGTAGTACCTGAGAGAAAAGTTACTTCCGGGAAAGTCTAGAAAAGCTATTCGCTGAGATCCGAACATGACTCTTCCTTTCTCACCGGCGGTGCATACCCAAAGCCATACTCACAGACGAACAAGGCCAGGGGTCGATGTCAGGGCGGCAGATGCCGCAACGATGTTGCGGGGTCTCGAGTGATCGGCGTCGGTAGGATCCGCAGAAGGAGAAAGGCTGCGCGCTAAGACTGCTGGCCTCTCAACCCTACCGCGCATAAAGCAGGCCGGTGAAGCTGCGAATGTGGTAGCCGAGCTGCAAGGCAAGCGCCACAAACCTTCCAAAAGATCCGAACTGCCGCTACCAGCGATCTTTTGACGCGCAGCGCTTTGTCTGACGCTAAATGTCTGGATATCGGTGTGGATGCACATGCAGCTTATAGAAGCAGCAGCGTAAAATGTCAAGAGTACATGCGACGTCGTACCTAGACCGAAGTTCTGACCAGCGTTCAATTACCCATGTGAGCAGATTTCGAGGACCGCGTCCAGCTGAATGGTGAGGGCTGTTCCAAGCGACTGCACAACGAAGGCAAGGCAGCGATCATGCAAAATTCCGGTCCCAAAAATATTTGGCGTTAACCTTGCCCTCTTAGGAAGTTCCCAAGAAGTTTAGCACCGATCTACAACAAGGGTCTCGACTTTGAGCGGGGCCTCGGGGATCAAGCGTCAAAGTCCTCGGAGATCTTCAATTAGCCAAGGCTTAGTTGACTTTGGCCCAGAGGCTGCATATCGCTGAAGCTTGTTTGTATCGAGGCAGAGCAATAGTCTCTGTTGTGATTAAACAGCGGAGTCTCCAACTCCACAGTGGTGATGACGCCTTCCTCAGCGGATTGTCCCGTGCAACCCGCCGCAAGCTGAGCTGGATGATTCTGGAAGGCCATCCAGGGGTGATAGTGAAGGCTGTTAAATTGTGGCGTTCTCAAAAGCGACTTTGAGGTCACCTCAACTCTCCTGTAAAGTCTGATCTCTTACCGAGCGATCGGCGCGCACGTGTTGGCGATATGTACAAGACAACAGCTTCATACATGTCGTACAGTGAACGGGTGAGGATGACCCGAGGCCTGGGATTGTGAGTGGGCCGCAGACATGATGGGCAGCTGGCTGTTGCGTCGCTGACCTGACTGGGTCGGTCAGTCTGGGTGTCGTGCAGGGCATCGAACGGATCCGTATGGATGTACAGGGGCAGCAGGTCCTCGATCAACCCCAGAATTTTTCAACCAATAAGAGATTTTTATGCGGGACCCAGGTTGCACTATGATTGGCTTGCCACACTGTCGGGACAGACGCGAACCGCTTTGGGCGTTAGCTCCAGTTTGCCCAGTCTGTGGGCCAGTCGTGTTTCTGCTGTCCCTGCAGCCAGCAGGCTAGCAGGTTAGCGGTGTTTTGTTGCGCAGAACCCCACAGTGCAAGTAGGTCCTCCACCCCCAGAACTGCCCAGCCCGCAACGAGCCACACCATCCCCAAGCAGGAGCGCGGTTGTTTGCCGTGCCGTTGTGTTGCAGCGGCCGGTCAGGGGACCCCTGACCAAGATGGTCCTGTTGTGGTTTTTTTTCCCTGCTCCTCCCCGTCGCTGAGTGCTGCCGCCGGCAGCGGTCCCCCGCTGCGGTCTGCACAGGCAGCACCATCGCCCAACAAACAGAAGTCGCTCCGGAAGGTGGCATCTGCACATGTTGCCAGGTTCCTGGTCGTGACCAAGCAAAAAATCATACAGGCTTGGCATGCTGAGCAACTAGCAGTGTGCTAGTTGCATGCTTTCCGTCTTATGCTGCTACTTTGGCCTGAGCCCTCTCCCCCCCAAGTGCTACCCCAGCTCACCGTGCTTGGAGCGCCTGACCCTGCTGGCGCGCCGGCCTTTTTTTTTTTTTTTTTTGTTTTTTTTTGGCTGTTGGGCTGCCGGGGCTCGAGCTGGCCTACGCCGCCGGCAACACATAAGATCCGCAAGCACCCCATCATCAAGAGCTTCGTGCAGCTTCATGGAGCCTTGTGCTTGCCCAACATTTTCGACAGCGTTTTTATCGGCATAGTGTGTACTGTCTGACCTCAGGTCCTTCGAACACCTAAGAGACCCGTCACATCGTCACCCGCTACGAATTACTTACTGAAGCGCAGTCCAAACACCACGCCGAAAACACATCTTGAACTCTCTCCGCAGCTCCACCATGTCCTCACCATTAGACCGGCGGCTCGACCGCCACCGCAACGCACACCCAGGCTCTCTCATGCACTTTCCTCTTTGTCGGGTTGACATCAAACCGCTTTGCGAGGAATTTCCAGGCCTGCCTGAATCATCAGTCATGAACAAGTTCGAGTGTGTTGGTCTACCAGGGTCTCTTGTTCGCAACATCATCTCCCACATCGAGTCCATGTCTGCCGAGCGGATATCTGCCGCTGCTTTATCAAGGATAACGGTAGACCAGCTCTCCAAACAAAACACATTTGCCTTTGAAACCTCTTCTTCGCCGTCGTTAGCCACTCTACCATCATTATCATCATCACAACAACCTCACACAGCCTCTCGCCAACTACCATTACAACAAAAAGTGTGCATCCGGCCTCACTTTGACGACCAAGACGACTGGGTCTACTCTCGCTGCATCCTCGCAGATTTCACTGCCTTAAGCGCAGATGACGCCGAGTATTGGTCGCAGAACAACAACTTGTGCTGCTGGGCCAGGGTGTCACTCCGGCGGTGCCGTGACAAAGCAGGAAGGATAGGAAATGATGCTGCCGATGGGAATGGCGGCGATCAATGGGAGCTCGAGTTTATCGTTCAGCGAGTCGGACTCAGGCATCCCACCAGCGGGTGGTGTGAATGTTTTTGATCGCATCTGCGGCTTCTGTACTGTTCAATACTTACAATGGCATGTAGGAAAGGCATGGCGCTGTGGCTACGGACCTCATTGGATAAAAAGCATGGCATGGGCAGTGTACAGCTATCAAATGGGACGGATAATGCTAGGGTATCTTCGGTATTTGTGTAATGGAGCTTCTTTTTCGGTCAGGCACTGTGTAATCATGGGGAGTTGGTTGGCTGAAAGCGAATAATGCAAGCTCTGTATACTTGTTTCACATACTCGTCCGGACGGTCTCATTGTACTCATAGTTGACGGCGCTGGAAAACCATAGCCTCTGGGGCTCGGGGCAAATGAAGGCGATCAACACATCATCATTGCTTATGGACTTGGCGCATCTAGCAGGCTGGCTCCAGGTCACCTGCTCATCACACCCTGCCTTATCAACAAGTGCTTCTAGCAATTAGCAATTGCTGAACTCTGGTATTGACCCTTTATTGACCCTTTCTCATCCTTCTCTTGCGGTGGATGGGAGCAGCGGGAGCTCGATAACAGTTCTAATTAAAGAACACGTCGGATCCGAGGACCTGGGACACAGGAATCCTGCTGCTTGATAGCGTGGCCCGTCCTCACTTCCGCGGGTACCTTACCCTCCTCAACAAGGCTGAACCCTGCAGTTGGGGGGGTTTGCGTGGGTCGGGCTCGGACGTCGTCACACTTCGTTGTCACACCCCAACTCATCCATCCAATCCCACACAATCCTCAACGCCATGTGTCATTAATGACTGAGAATTGGATCCAGCAGATAGGCTCGGTGTCATTGTAGAAGCCGGTGATAACTGATATCTCTGATGCCGATCATTGAAGATGCGGATAAAGGTG
>JAAFKN010000499.1:0-12548 GCA_011800035.1 Thermochaetoides dissita | reverse complement strand
CGAGTTCTTGGTATTTGTTCCTGTGTTTCGGCCTCTTTTGTCAGGCATTCTCTCTAATGTTACAAGTACGTACCATGCCCGTCGTACTGGCAGCTGGAGAAACGGTCACAAAACAGTCAAGACGCGGCGTTCCGGCCCGGAAGGTATTTTCAGGTCAGCAACATGACAGCGTGGTAAAATAGCAACCCGGTCTCATACAGAACTGTTACGGCCCCCACCATTCCAAAGAGGCGGGACTCGGGAACAGAACGTCAAAAATACGGGCTCAAACTAGCACCGCGTACGGCATGCATGAACAGCTGTCCATGACTCTCTCTGGTCAGCTGCATCTCTCAACCAACCAACACTGGCCGAATCTGTTTCCGAGTGGTGACTCTCCTCACAATTGCGGGGCGACTGACCGTTGCATTAATGATCACTGCATGCACCTTGCAGTAGAACAGACTCAACGATCCCGCTTCCTTCCGCTTCGTAGGGCTGGACACCGATCTGAGGACTACGTATAGCAGTCCTTCAGGGCTTCGTAATTTACATCCCTTCTTGGAAAGAGCTTCATCATCAAGTCCTTGACCAGGGAAATGATCGGGCAGATCGAGTCCGCCAAGCAGTGGCCCCTCCACCTTAGAGTGCAACCATGATGAGGAGGGGAGAGGCCGCGTCGCACGGAACGTCATAGGCTCACAGCATGCGTTAAATCCGGGATATGGATCCGTAGTTTTCAGCCCTATGACGAGATGAGCGAATGGGATGGCAGAGAACTTGGGAGCCTCAGAGCCACCGCAAATGCAAGTTGATTGCGTTGCGCGGCCGCAGATATTGAGCGCCCAAAACCTCAGGGGTCGGTGGTGAGCTCCTCATTCCCCTCCACTTCTCCTTACGTGTCCTCTCAGGCACCTGAGTTTCCTTCAGGCGTTTTTTTACGAACCTTGAGACGAAGGCTTGTCTTAGCAGGGACAAGTCCTAGGCGCGTAAACAGAAGGTTGACGCCACTCGATCTCAAACAAGGACAATGGCCAGATTTTCCCGCCTGGAAAGCTGCAGACAGTTGTGGAAAAGTGATCAGGAACGGGATATGGCAGCTCTCTGTTTCCCAATCCAATGACTGACATACGCGTCTTTTGTCTTGATGAGCTGTATCTTGCGTGGCAACCATGCTAATGTCAATAAACATCAGGCTATGGACTATCGAGGGGTAGTGTTGGAGGATAATGATCATATCGACGACCGACCCTTCCTACCAGCAACCTATCTCACTAATGACGATTAACCTAACCAAAAAGTGTCCTCCCAAATCATCCTCCACGCCAGAAGGACAGTGGTTTCCATACCTGGGTCCAACCCGGGTCCAGGAACAGAAGACACCGTTGATGGTGACTACCTACCCATGCTTCCATCACAAGGTTTCTCCTTCCCTTGTCTATTCCATCTGTGCTACGCTACAGAGACCAAAAACGCTGAGGCGCGTCGACGTTTCCTATCTCGAGTAGGGACCTTCCATCAAGTTCTCACCATTCCATGCTTACGAGTCACCAGCAGTTGACGGCGGCGACGGACTAAAGCGTTTGGAGCTACTCGAGACACTCGGTCGGGACTACAGTAACTGATCTCTTTGGCCTCTCCAGTCCTTGATAGCATGGGCGGGGGGTCACGTCAGCCGCCAACACCTCGGGCTTCTTCGCTGACAAGAATTTTTCATTATCACCTGGGCTGAGGCTGAAGTGCCTATGTTCGCTGCTTCGGCTCTGCCTGTTACTGCCAGCATCTGAACCCCGAGCTCCGCTTGGGATAGTATTGCCAATTCCTATCCTGGAATGGCGAGACTTGCTGGAGCTGTGGGCAAGTCTGCGCAAACCCCCTGATTGAGGTGTCCCGGCGATCTCGAACTGCCTTGCTTCGCTTGAGTTGCCCGCCCAACGGATAGCAGCGTCAGTAACGCCCTGCATGCTCTGTCGTTTGGGGACGTCTGTGATCATGACGACCTTATTCTGGACATTCCCAGATCGAGTCGATTGATCCTGTGTTTGGGAGGAAACACCAACTTCCGATCCGACTCCTGAGCTATCAGCCAACAGCCCAGGAGTGGGCCAGCTGACTTGTTGCTCAGCCTGGTTATTACTAATCGATCTTGATTGGATCCTTCTTGGTGCCCTCTGATGAGCCATGATCAGGATTGGGTTAAGGATTCTTCCCTTAGTATCAAAGTGGAGAAAGTAAGGTGCTCGAATTCTCGACTTCTCCTGTCCCCTGATCTGAAGTGACCTGTGCAACTGCTTATATACTAGTAGCCGAACCAGTTTCTGAAAGAATTCTCAACTTTGACGCCAATGAGGTTTGGCGTCTTCTTACCCGCTGGTTGTGTGATCAAGATTGATGACCCTGAAGTTGTCATATGACTTTCATGTAGAATATGCGAATAATGCTATCTTGGACTTGGATGCAGCTCCGCAAGCTTTGTGTGGGATGCTCGGTGAGCAGAATAATCCCACGATGGAACGGTTAAAGCCTTTACGGAACGATCGTCCTATGATGTGTGCTTGTGATACGCGGCTCAGGAGCCTCATAAATTTGTGTCACATGAGAGAAGATCAACGTCAAAAATACCATGTTTCAATAGCATACTTGATCCAGCTGACTCTTACGTTGTCAGCAGATATTATGTGGAGAATCGATAGCTCTTTGTTGCCATGCCTCCCCATGGCGTTGTCTACGGAAACCCAGAGACGGATGTATTTGGCCACACAGACAACATGGTCGCCAAAGTGGCCATTCCAAAATTGCGAACCCATATTTCTCTTTGAAACTCTGGCTCTGCGCATGGACTCTGGCATAACCCCAAGCAGAGGTAGTTATCTCCAATCCGCAACCTTCCAGCACAAACTGCTTGATTATGTATTAAAAACAGCAATAAAACCGTAATCGATATATTTCGGACTCTATGTAACATGCACCTCGAATAACGGAGGTTTGGTGGGCTCCAAGCTCTTATTTCTCCTTGATCTGTCTCCCTTTACGGGCTGCTCCTAAAGGAGTCCTTCCAATTGTAAACAGTTAACCGTTAACGTTACGTGGCCAGAGCGCAGGCAAAGGCCGGACTATCCAGTCCCAAATGCAGTTCTTATAGTTGAATGAGACCTGGCCACCTTCGCCACTGTTGCTCATACTTTCCGATGCTCTAGAAGAGCTCTGAGACCCTTTATTTTCATCCCCAAACCTTTCTCTCTGCCTTCCAAATTCGCTCTCTCCGGAAGAAATCATGCAGTCTTTATCCAGATCCCAAAACCCTTCGGTGCTTTCCCTCCTTTCCTCTTCCACAACGTGGCTCTTGAACTCTTTATCTCCATTACAGATTCATTATCCGGAGGGTATCTCGACACCTCTATCCAAATCTCCAAATCCCTCTGTGTCCCTTCTGCTTCACTCTCTTTCAAGGAAGCCCTCAACACCCTTAACATTGATCTTCACATTCCTTCGTTATCCAGAATATACCGCTAAATGATGTATTACCCACACACATATTGCCAAAATTAGAATGTCGGACCACATTCTCCGACAGCAGGATTTATGGCTTTCGACACTTTGTGATTTGGTATGCCGCCGGGTGTATATAACTTGGGATAGATTCGGCTGACACGCCCTTTTATCATTTTTGGTTCATCTGACAGAGGGGGCTTTTGCTCTGATCTACGACAGCGGTTGCTCGCTGGCCATGATTCCTCAGATCACCTGCTTTCACTGGTTGTAACTGAGCCTGTTTCAGCCTCTTGACCTATATTCCTCTCTGCAGGGAATACCGGTGTCCCCTGAGGTCTGAATAACTCTATCTTTTTGCTTCTTGATGTAGATCTGTATGTGTTGGTTGCTGATGAAGGCATCTTAATGTTTTCTACGGAAAATACGCTCTGGATAAGAGGCTTTGACAACTGTGGTGAACTACTAAGCAATATTTTCAATATATAGTCACGGTCCAGTGGCGCCATTTCGTAACATGAGACCTAAAGGGGCAATTATCTTCTCGCAAACATTGGTAGACTCATTGTGCATTATCACGACTTAGGTCTGTCAAATAGTGGCACTGCCCAGCAGGAAAAGGGATGGCAGGTAGGGTATGCTGTTCAGTTTCTACCTCAGTTGCCTCACCGATGGTCCGTCTTGATCATGGCATGTTCACTTGTCCCATCAAATAACTTGGAATAAGCAATAAAAAGGCATTCAATTCACGTGGACATCAGTGCAGGACTGGAGATGACTGGCTGAGCGGTCTATTGGTCTTAGTGGGTCAGACGTTTGAGACCTCTTTGTCCGAGGCAACACAAGCCGAATAAATTTTCTAGAACAATGCATAGAAAGAGTCTGCAGTCGTGCAATAAGAATGGTTCCCTATCTTTGCCACCACCATACCCAACGAAAAACCACTTTGTTGGATCAAGGAGTTGAGGAAAAGGTAGCACTTGAGTACCAGGACTGGTGCTACTCCTTTCATTACGGCAACCGACAGTTGTCCCCTTTCTTAGCTCAAAGTTACCTAGTTAAGGGCAGGGCTCAAGGCGAATTTTTGTTGAGTGTTTAGCTTCTCTTAGTCACTACGCTGGCTGTCGACCAAAGGAAGCTCTGTCACATTGCACATCTGAAGTAGACAGATGCATACAATCATGAAGAATCGAAAAGCAGATATGCAACTTACAAGACGTTCTGGACCACCCACATTTGGCAAGCATTTGGTTTCACGTAATTCTAGCCAGGGTTGTAAACTGATTTTCGAGGGTCTTAACAAAAGCAACGAACACATTTATCTCGGGAGCAAAAAGACCGATATCGAGACCTCACCGACAACCCTCAACATGGAGACCAAGTTCAAGGTCACTAAATAAGGCACAAGCATCGGGGCCACCGCCAGAGAAACCCCCCTTCGGGCAAGCTCTATCAAGGTGAGTCAGCACCCCAACTGCAGCTCAACAAAGAGGGATTCGGAGAATTGGACAAAGGGTACCTGAAGAACCGAAATTGGGAATCACTAACCAAGGAGACCTCCCCTGATGCTCTACATCACGATTTAGTTCCTCACCCTGACGGCCTACGCAGCAATCCATCAACTAATTGCAGCAATAGTTCACCTACCTAGCCTGTATTTGCAAGAACCCCAGGTTCTGCAAGTCAGTTTAATAGCAACTTCGTTCCTTCACCTTACGGTATATGAAGAAGTCCATTCACAAGCAACAGTGACAGCCAGTCATTCCAGTGCTTACCCTCACGAAAGACATCTCTCCGCGCAAACGCATCCAGGTTCAGCCAAGATTTGCCCTACGCTCCTGTAATCGCATCTGGGAAGGGGACTCGACCAAAATGTTTACAAAGTAATGCAACGGTCTGGCTTAGCCGCCGCATTTAGAAGCCTGCAGACACTTGAGAATAAGAGTCACGACAAGGTCCAGGAGGGAGGTACAGAGAGAAAACACAATACTCTTCCGAAGGAAAGGGGTCAGCACAAGACTGCAGGCCTAGCTTGGAAGAAACGTGAGAGACTGACCCAGAGTGGGATAGATACGCTAATGAGGAAGAGAGCGGTACAATACAGATCGCCGTGAGAGCTATGGCCAAAAAGATAATGGTGAGAGATCCTAGACCGAAATAGTGCGCTAAGGGCCAGACTTTCAACAGTTGGACTAGGGTAACGGCGGTGCGACTGTGGGCAAATATACCCCTGACTCTTAAGGACCGTCCGGTGAAGTTAGCTCGTACATCGGAGTCGCGGCCGGCTTCAGCAATTGTGGAACACTGCGTCATTCGGCAGTGGAAGTTCGAGGAAGTGCAGGCTGTTGAGGGACAGGTCCCTCAAGTTGGGAATCGTCAGACAACTATTGTCGAGATTAAGAAGGTGAGGTTTGAACTTCCGTCAACTGGGCTTGATATGAACTTTACATAGATTGTAGTTACTTTGATTCAAGCCCGTGCTTTTGCTGTAGACATTGTAATACGTCTTGTCGCTGTAGAGGAGCAGGACATTGGAACAGTGAACCCGCTTTTGTGACTGAACAGTTCAAATTGTTGTCTTTCACGATAGAAACTAAAAACCAAACAATTGTCAAGGGGTCGTGTCAAGAGTAGACAGAGAATTGACCAAAAACGCCCAGTCAGAGCCAACTCTGAGAGTGATACCCAGGTACTTGGGTCACATACTGAAATCCCCTCCCAAAGCCCACATGTCCAATGCAATAGTCACAAAGTCATTAATCAGCTAGGTAGTATTCCCTAGTTTAAGTAATTAGGTAGGCCCCGCCCTTATGTTTAACCCCTTTGCGCGGTCCTGCTACCATAATCCTGCTAAACGCTCACTCCTCATCCTCACTATCCGCCAAAATCTGTTTCCTCCTCTTCCTCAAAGGCTTCCTCGGCGACGGGCGCGGCTCTTCATCCTCACTCTCCTCATTCCCACCATTCCTGGCCCTAGTCGTTTTCCTCGCAACAGGGGGCGTCGCCTTTTCCTTCCCTTTCCCCTTATCCTCCTTCTGCTTTTGTTTCTCCTTCTCCTTCTTAGCCGACTCCACAATCTGATCCAAATCAGGCATCTCATCATCCGAGTCCGAATCCTGCGTCGGGTCGAACTTGGTCGGCTCCCAGAACGGCCTTTCTTCAATCTCATCCTTCTTCTGCTTTCCCAACCTCAAACTCAACCCCGACGACGCAGGCAAAGACGAGAGGTCATCCTCACCACCAGATGACCTCACGCGCAGCGCAGACGACGGCACATCATCGTCAACAATGAAGTCTGCCAAGTCCCCGCCGCTGTCAGAACCATCCGTTTCCTCCATATCGCTCGTGCGCGTGCAGTCATCGCCAATGTCCTCGAGGTGGTCGCCCACACGCTTGATACGGCCACGGATACTGCCTGGGGTTCTGCCACCTTTTCCCTTACGACCGCGCCCACGGGCTAGTGTGGTCGTGGCTGAAGCGGCGGCTTCTTCTTCCTTGTCATCGTTGTCAATTACCTCGGCGCAATCATCCAGCCAATTTGGCTCAACACGGCGTTTCTTGGTTACCTTGCCGGCGGGACTACTCGCACTACTGCTAGGCACGCGGCCTCGCTTTGTCTGTTTCGGACGGGCAGGGTTCTTCTTCGGTGACTCGTCGTCGTCGTCAACATCACCGCAATCGGCATCATCCGCGTAGGGGGTCATAGGAAGTTTCTGCCAGTCCTTTGGGTCGAGGCCAGGGTAAGGGCCTTCATAGGCCCAGCTCTTCTCGCGGTGCTCTTTGAGCTTCTGGAAGAGCTTGACGCAGCGCTTTGTCAGATCACTGTGCTTGATCTTGGAGGTGCGAGTGAGCGCCATGAGAGCCGCAGGAGAGGCAGTAAGCGTCGAGGCATCAATCTCCTCGGCCTTGCCGTTCTGGCCTCGTGGGAGCGTCTTGTAGCGTCGGTTGAGCTGAGTTGTCTGGTCCTTATCCAGGAAAACCTTGTTCAACTCGGGGATATCGGCGAGCTCTTCGAGTTCAGACAGCTCTTCGGGCGCTTTGCCAACTTTTTTTTTGCCACTAGGCTGGCTAAACTCCGAGGCCTTGATAAAGCCGGTGATCACACCGTCGGGCATGTGGAACTTCTTTTTAAGCGGCTTCTTCCTGCCCCTAAGAGGGGTCTTCTTCGGCTCTGGCAGCGACTTGTCTTGAGTGTTCTCGATCGGGATGTCAACATGGCGCTTGTCGACCTCCGGTCTAATATCGCGCGGGATGATCCGCGTAGATAGCTCATGACGGAAGGTAAAGCTAGCACCATCGCAAATGAGCTGCTGCATCTTCTGGTAATTGTCCTTGGCCTCCGCAAACTTCTCTTCCTCCTTGCCCTTCATGAGCAGCAATACGATGTTGCCCGCCCTCTTTCTGCCGGTACGACCCATGCGCTGGAGCATGCGGATCGGTGAAGATGAGGCATCATAGCAGATGATCAAGTCGACCTGACCGATATCAAGGCCCTCTTCACCGATGGATGTGGCGACAAGCACATTGAACTGTCCCGACTTGAACTTCTCGATCGTGTCGATCTGTTGCTTCTGCTTCATACCCTCGCTCCTCTTGGAATCAGCCTGCCCAACGAACACGGTGGCGCTGACCATGGGCTGGGTGTTCAGCAAACGAACAATCTCCTCGGCACTGTCGCGATACTCGGCGAAGACAATGGCCCTGGTGTTAGACCCTTCACCCGCATCAACAAAATGGTTGACAAGGACCTGACAGAGATATGTCAGCTTCGGATGACCATGGAAGTCCTTGAGCCTCATCCACTTCTCGATCATGGTCATCATATTCTGGAAATTCTCGTCGTTGAGGAGTTGCCGCTTGAGTTTTGAACCCCTCTCTCCCTTGGCCTCCTCTGTAGAACGGAATTCGGCCATAGCATGGTAGAAGGGCTTGATGCCGTGGAAATTGAGCAGCTTGATGGAATGAGCGACGCTTTGGAGAATGCCGAAGACGCCCATCATCATGAACTTGAGGCCCTGGTTGGCATGTCTCCCTGGTCCAGCCAACCACTCATTCCTGGACTTGAGCAAGCCATAAGTTGTCAGGCTCATGGGGTCTCTGCCGTAGTAGATGTTTTGCGAACTCAGCTTGTCCATCAGGGGCTTGAGCGCTTTGGAGAACAAACTCTTCACCTCTTCCATCTCGTTGGAAGGGTCGAAGGTAACCGTCTCAATGTTGCGTGGGTGAACATACTGACGGATATCGATCGACTCCTCGGTCCTGATCTCCACATGCGAGATACCAAGGTTGTCAATGACTTCCTGGACGCTTTCGACGGTCGAACCAGGAGTGGCCGTCAATGCAAGAACTCGAAAGCTCTTGTTGAAACGTCGCATGAACTCGATGACCTTGACGTAGGCATAGTCGCCAGTCGCACGATGGGCTTCGTCGATGACCAGGAGAACGATGCTCT
The DNA here is from genome assembly GCA_011800035.1 of Thermochaetoides dissita. Classification (NCBI taxonomy): domain Eukaryota; kingdom Fungi; phylum Ascomycota; class Sordariomycetes; order Sordariales; family Chaetomiaceae; genus Thermochaetoides; species Thermochaetoides dissita. The sequence continues at coordinate 3,628 of JAAFKN010000499.1, read as the reverse complement.
TTGGATCAGCCGATCCAATGGAGAGATCGTTCATCAGAGTTTGGGGAGTCATGAAGAAGAGTCGCTTGGTCTCCCACTCCTCTCTCCGAAGGCTCGGGGTCGTCTCACCCGTAAGCAGCGTGGTCTGCGACCTCGGAATGCCAGCGATATTAAGGCAAGCCTCGACCTGCTGAGAGGTCAGGGGCTTGGTCGGGGCCGCAAAGACGATCTTGGCATCTTTTGTCCAGCGAAAGAAGTTCAACATAACCGTGGCCGCGATGAAGGTTTTGCCGAGGCCTGTCGGAAGAGCGACTAAAGTATTGTGGAAGAGGGCGTTTTTGACGATGCTGAACTGGTAATCGCGAATAGGGCCCAGGTTCAGGGGATATACCCACTTCCCAAGCTCGCTCTCGTTCAGCTTATGGTGTGTGGGCGGTTCGGGGGGCAGGTCGGCCAGATACGGGCGATAGTTGGGCGTCTGAGATGCTGTGATTCGACCTGGATCCTCCCGCAAGGTGCCTCCAAAGAGTGTTGTCTGCCGGTAATTTTGGGTGTGTGATGGCTGCCGTTGAAGTGTGCGGGAAGCTGAAGGCTGATGGGGCCGTTCAGGGGAGGTGGTAGGAGAATTGGACGTAGGGTTGCTCTGGTAACTACAATTCGAGGTGTTGCTGAGCGTGCGAGCGGGGCCTCTGCTAAACTGACTGATGTTTCCTTGTCTCGTTTGAGCAGATTGGTTGAACTGACCGAATTGGCTGACTCCTTGTCTAACCTGGGCAGGCTGGTTGAACTGACCGAACTGGCTGGGTTGTCGGGCTTCCCAAGACTGAGCGGGCTGGGTAAATTGACTGAACTGGCTTGGTTGCCTGGGCTGGACAGGCTGACTGAACTGACTGACCGGTCGGAGGGCATTCGCTCTTCTTGAGAACTGGCTTGGAGGAGGTTGGACTGCTGGAGGGTTACTGGAGTTACTCCTCGTTCCATTCCCAGTTAGTGCGGCCTCGGCTGCGGCATCGGCAGCCTCAGTAAGGGCCACGAGGAGCTCCTCGTCTGAGAAGTCATCATACTCATCGAAGTCCTTGCCCATGGTTGATGACTGTTGGAACACCAAGTGCTGAACTAGACAGGAAAGGGGTCAATAATGGCAGACAGCAGGGTGTTAGGCAATGCGAGCCATCAGATTGTCGTTGTATTGGGTGTCCAGGGCATAAATAAACAGCCTGCCGCTGAGTACCGGCTTTTACCAAAGTTGATCAAACTTGAGGAAGCTGCGTTTATGTCTCGTTGTTGAGTACACTCAATCGAGGTGAGGCTATACTTGCTGATATTGCCGGAGAGTGTCGCTCAAGGAGAGTGTACTCTCGCTTATGTTGAGTATACTAGAGCACGTTGTCAAACTCAACGAGATTGCGCCGAACCTCTAGAACTGTTTTCCAAGTGTTTGGTCCAGAAAACAGTGCTTTTCGCTGAAGCTGCGAAGTTTCTCGTTTGAGTTGGAATTATCGGAAGTAGGTGTGTTATTAGTGATGTTGCGGGTTGTGCCACTTCTCGCCAAGGCTGGAAAATTTTCGCTGAATTTATGGAATTGCCCAGGGGCTTAATCGGATAGGCAATGCTTTTCGTCGAAGGTGTGGTTTGTTTGTTGTTGTCGACTCAGCACAGGTGCCGAAGACAAGGACATTCCCACTGATGCTGTGAATTAGGGGACTTTTCGTCGAATTTAGAGTGTCGTTCCTGAGAGCTTGACCGGAAAACCAAACTTTGTTGCTGAGGTGACAGTTCTTCACTTGTCAAAGTGCCACAGGGCGCCGAAAGCAAGGGTGTTCACGCTGTCGTCGTGAATTCTGGAAATTCTCGACGATTTTATAGTTTTTTCCCTAGGAGATTGATCTGAGAAACAGCACTTTTGCTGGAGTCTCTCAAGAAGGTTTGATCCAATATATCGTGCTTTTCGCTGGTCACAAGCCCTGGTTGCTGAAGTCGCGATTTTTTCTCGCCAGAGTCGACCTTTGTTTCCTTTGAAGTGCGGTTTTTCACTGAAGTCTTCCGAGAAGTTTTGATCTGGTATACCCTGGCTTCGCTAAAGTTGTAAGCCCCAAGCCCTAACGTCATGGATCTTTCCCGCCGAAGTCAGCCTCTGTTCTCGTTGATGTGTGATCTGTTATATCGTGTTTTCCGTTCCAGTCGTAAGCCCCAATCCATGGAGTCGCGCTTCTTTCTCGCTGAGGTAAGTTTTAGTTTCCCTGATTAGGGCTTTTGTTGAAGTCTTTCGGGCGGTTTCGATCAGATCAGTCGTGATGTTCGCTAAAATCGCAATCCCCTTTTTCTCTGAAGTTGGTCGTCGATATCGCTGACCTAGGAGTTTCTGCTGCAGTCTTTCAGGAGGTTTTGATCTAATCGGTAGTGTTCCTCGCTAAAGCCGCAATCCCTTCTCGCTGCAGTCACGACACCCTCTAGCTGATGCTGGTGTATCTCGATGAAGTGTTTAAGGAAGTGTTAATCTGATCGGTATTGCTGTTCACCAAATCACGAGGGAGCCAGCAGGCGCTGACTGAGATTGAGACTGAGACAGGGCGGCTGACTGAGAGCGAGATGACGATGATGAGGAGGTTGAGGATAAGTCCAACCTGGGAGCGCTGGATGGGCTCGGGATCTGTTCTCCCCGAAGGAATGTCAGAAAAAAAGAAGACGTCTGCGCGCTAGTGTTGGACTTGGCCCTTGATGTTTGATGCTTCTCCTCCTCACACACTTAGCCGGTCAAGGACCAGAAAAATAACGACCTTGTTAGGCAAAGAAAGGAAAGGGGGGTCCAGGCAGGATTGATTGGATGGATGAAGTCAAAGGCCTTCAAGATGACAATACCTTCACTGCTTGACTTTTGTAGAATCCCCCATCACCCTCTCCCTTTTCTCTGACTCGCTGAAGTCAACCTTTGAGGTGGATATGTTCACCGAAGCTTTTCAAGAGGTAGTGATCTGATCAGCAATGGTTTTTGCTGCAGTCACAGCTCTTTCTAGTGGAGATCTGTACACTTCGCTGAACTTGACCTATTTTCACTGATGGGAGGTTTTCGTCCGATTTTCTCAAGATGGGCTGACCAAATCAGCGGCACTTTTTGTTGCAGGCACGATTTTCCCCCGCAAACTTCCTTGACGAAGAGTTGATTTGATCAGACTTCGTTTTCTTCGAGACTGCGATCGGTCCCTGCCGGAGTTTGTAAAGGCTGTTGAAGTTGAGAGCTGCTTTCATTGAGATTCAAGCGCCACAAAACAGTTTGACGAGATGGCAGTCCAATCGGGAGTGGTTCTTTCCAAAATTGAAGAGCGGCAATTGGTTCTCGTCAGAATTGTTGCAGCTTGGTGAAGTTAAGAACGACGTTCGTGGATGTTTGGTGTATTGCAGAACTTTTTAACAAGGCAATGACCAGATTTGTAGTGATGCTTGCCAAAGTTGAGCCCTGCTTTTGTGGACGTGTGGATTTCAGCCAAAGTTTGTATTGAGGCTTTGCCAATGACCAGTAGTGCTTCTACTGATGATGCGATTTCTTTCACGGACGCGGGGCGCTGCGTGAACTCAGAGTGTCTTCTCGTTCTCTGACTCTGGTGGTGCGCCGTTTGCACCTTGCACCTTCACTTTCACAGCCCAGCGCGAC
>JAAFKN010000498.1:0-12584 GCA_011800035.1 Thermochaetoides dissita | reverse complement strand
GGCTGGGTCTCCTACCTTGAGGGCAGGGGCAATTTGCCTTGCGTTGGATTCTGGCTTTGCTTCAGGCATTGTGAACTTCGAGGAACTCGGGATTTATTTCCTGTCCCAGGATTCCGAAGCTGTGATAGAGCTTAGCTGGAGGGCATTTTATAAGGAGAAATGCCCAGAAATTGTGATGACCATTACACACAAGCGAGGTGTAAGTGGCAACATGCCGCCAGACCATGAAATGCCACAACAGGCGGTCAGGTGCTCTTTTGGTGACGTTAAGTCGGTGATTTCATTGGTGCTGGGTGAACGGCTGCTGGCAGCTTCCAAGCTTCCCGCCGCCCTTACTGATAAGATAAGCGTGTAAGTCGCGACAGCCGGGACAAATGTAACACGGCTGTCGGGCCATCGATTGCCGAAGAGCTCTTGTCAACACTCAACGAGACAGCTTCGATCATTTTAATTCAAATCTGAATGAATATGGTCTCAGGTTAGGACATCAACTGCCTTAAATTGCGATTATCTTATCCAGGGACATGAGGAGCATGCTGTCGACGCAGCCACAGCCCTTGCAAAGGGCCGTACTGTGGTACAACCGACCACAGCCTGTCTTGCCGACTGATTGAATGTATTTATTATTATTATCGGTTACTCCGTCTTCTGATTAAAATAATGCTCATTCTCTTTATTTCAGTTTGCCCAAGAAGCCATGTGGCTCAACCTGGTGGTCATTCATTTGGCATGTGTCTGTCACCGTAAGTACCGGCAATGCCGTGCGACACTCAGGGATTGTAGTGATTTGGCCAAATTGTATTTTCCATACGACATAAATAAGCATCAAACTCAGTAGCTAAAACTTTGCAATCCCTTCTAGGTCACTGCCATCCCTTGTTGAGAAAAGAAGAAGACAGGCTGATGACCTGAGCAGCCACAGCACGACAATCGACAAATGACAGGTTTCCGTTTGTATCCATCCTGCCAAGAATCCGGCTCTGCGGGGTTATGGGTCTAAGATGTGGGGGGTACCTGAGTGGGGTTACAGTGGGGGCTTCATCGCGGGGTGACACTGGGAAGACATCCTGCCATTCTCGAGCTCCAATGCTGATGTCGCTTGACCACTGACTGCTAATCTGGACGTCCTTTGAGGATCGAAGATCAAAAGTTTGCATCTCTCATATCTGGCTTGAATGAATTGAACAGCAAGGAGCATTCCTGGCCGACAAAGTGGGGTAAAGGTAGTGTCCTCTCCATATTTGGAGTACAGTCGCACCAATCCATGCTTAGCAGATGGCGAACAGTTTCTGGCCAATATATGTCCTTTGACATCTGTGATCGCTTACCCTCTTTCCTTGCCTTTAATATGAACCTTTGCGGCCACACGTGGGATTTAATCAAAAAGAAACGGCCTCAAACACAACCTGATGTCGTCTCTTTCCAGAAGTTATTCAGACGTTGCTGCATATGTTCAGTTGTCATGTTCTTATTGATTGCTGGTTTAGAGAATTGAATCGGGAGCATTGAGCAAAAGACTTAGCTATGAGGAAACACGAAGGCTGATACCAATGAGAGTGCAGTATCAGCCCGGGAGTTTGATGACCAGAAGCCAAGTGTTCCAACTGCCATGAAACAATAGGGCACCCAGTCAAGGACACAGGACAATATTATGATGCAGGTGAAGAATGATGTTCTGTTACTGAAGCATAACCACACCGAGGTGTTCTTGTGTCCTAGGTACAACTCAGGCCTGCTTTTATCGCCTTTGCTGGGACTCGTCACACCATGAAAACTCCTGACCCTGATCAGCCACAGGCGGAGGATATTTTGAGGTTTAATGTACCTAAGTAGAGTAAACAACCCAGAGGCAAATGGCAGTAGGGCTCGAGGAGGCCAGGCATCACATGCACACGTAAGCCTAGTGATGGTTCTGGAAGCTTAGATCAGTGCCAGGCTGTCCACTTCCGTGGGCCTATGGAAATTCGGGCAACATCCTGAATATGCCTATCGACCGGCACTTGTATGTAAGATGATCAAAGCGTGGGAAAAGCATGTCGTTTGCGAGGCGAGAGTTGGCCGCAAGGCTGTAGCGAGGCAGCGTCTGGGCCATGGCTTCTGGGAAATGATAGTGAGCGAATAGACACACACAGAGATGATCTCACAGACTGAAGCGCAAGACAAGATGATTCAAGAACCGACCATCTTTTGCGTAAAGCTGAGCACGGCACTCGTGAGTCGTCCACGGCTGTGTAGCAGCTTTCCATGAAAGGAAGTTTTGTTAAATCGAAAGTGTTGGAAGGTTCCACTGCGGCGGAGTTTCAGTTGGTCAGCCACTCAGCCTGCCAAAAAGCTTGGGCCACAGGTGGATGCCGGGTGCCTGAGCAAGCCTGAGCCTGAAGCCTGAGGGGAGAAGACGCACGGACTTTGCCGCCCAAGCTCCGCAGTCGTCATCTGAGTGGCCGCCTAGAGCGAGTTCGCCACTGTTGTCTGTTCAGCAGAGGCCAAGTCAACCATCGACCAAACAACCAAACCTTAAACCAAACCCAATCCTCCTGGAAGACGGCCATATTTTTCGGCTTTCCTCTTCCTTGAGAAAAATTCCCCCCATTGTGTGCGAACGTCTTTAAACCACATTTTCCTGCCTCTCGTTCCTGTGCGGGGTAGCTTTAATCTTCCCTTCTACCCACCTCACTGCCGTCGCGTACCTGAGGTTCTCCACGTTTTTCACCAAGTGCTCGACTTTCCCACCGCGTCTTTACGCAGAAACAGCAAACATGGCTCCTGAATCCAAGGACCACAAGAAGAAGGTCAACTTGACGTACGTTGCCCTGACCATCTCTGTGTCCCTCAACCTTCTGCCTACCCCGCGCCCTGCGCCCCGCTAACCGATGATGATGCAGCGATCCCTCGGGCGCTGAGCACCGCGAGGAGAATGACACCGCCACGGCCATTCTCAAGAAGAAGAAGAAGCCCAACCAGCTCATGTATGTGCACCTGGCCACTCGATGCTCCCGAATCACCGAAACTGACGATACCCAGGGTTACTGATGCCGTCAACGATGACAATTCCATCATCGCCCTGTCCAATAACACCATGGAGGCCCTCCAGCTCTTCCGTGGCGACACCGTCTTGGTCCGCGGTAAGAAGAGGAGGGACACTGTCCTTATTGTCCTTGCCGACGACGATCTTGATGATGGCAGCGCCCGCATCAACCGCGTCGTCCGCCACAACCTGCGCGTCAAGCACGGCGACATGATCACCATTCACCCTTGCCCAGATATCAAATATGTTCGTAGCCCCGCCCTCAGTTTCTCTGGACTGGGCACGCAGAATGCTAACTGCAACACAGGCCAAGCGTATCGCCGTTCTGCCGATCGCCGACACCGTCGAGGGCCTTACCGGCTCGCTCTTCGACGTCTTCCTTGCTCCCTACTTCCGCGAGGCCTACCGCCCCGTCCGCCAAGGCGATCTGTTCACCGTTCGTGGTGGCATGAGGCAAGTGGAGTTTAAGGTCGTTGAGGTCGATCCTCCGGAGTACGGTATCGTCGCGCAGGACACCATCATCCACTGCGAGGGCGAGCCTATCCCCCGTGAAGAGGAAGAGAACAACCTCAATGAAGTCGGCTACGATGATATCGGTGGCTGCCGGAAGCAGCTAGCTCAGATCCGCGAGATGGTTGAGCTCCCGCTCCGGCATCCTCAGCTCTTCAAGTCCATTGGTATCAAGCCACCTCGTGGTGTGCTCCTCTACGGTCCTCCTGGTACCGGCAAGACGCTGATGGCTCGCGCCGTCGCCAACGAGACCGGCGCCTTCTTCTTCCTTATCAATGGTCCCGAGATCATGTCCAAGATGGCCGGTGAATCCGAATCCAACCTGCGCAAGGCGTTCGAGGAGGCCGAGAAGAACTCTCCTGCCATTATCTTTATCGATGAGATCGACTCGATCGCTCCCAAGCGTGAGAAGACAAACGGCGAGGTCGAGCGTCGTGTCGTGTCTCAGCTCCTGACTCTCATGGACGGCATGAAGGCGCGGTCTAACGTCGTCGTCATGGCGGCCACCAACCGCCCCAACTCTATTGATCCTGCCCTTCGCCGCTTTGGCCGCTTCGATCGTGAGGTCGACATCGGTATCCCTGATCCTACCGGCCGTCTGGAGATTCTCCAGATTCACACCAAGAACATGAAGCTGGCCGACGACGTCGATCTTGAGCAGATTGCCGCTGAGACCCACGGTTATGTCGGTTCCGATCTTGCTGCCCTCTGCTCGGAGGCTGCTATGCAGCAGATTCGTGAAAAGATGGACCTAATCGATCTTGATGAGGATACCATTGACGCAGAGGTCCTCGATTCTCTCGGTGTCACCATGGACAACTTCCGTTACGCTCTTGGTGTCTCCAACCCCTCGGCTCTCCGCGAGGTCGCTGTCGTCGAGGTTCCCAACGTCCGCTGGGAGGATATTGGTGGTCTCGAGCAGGTCAAGCAGGAGCTCAAGGAACAGGTCCAGTATCCTGTCGACCACCCCGAGAAGTTCCTCAAATTTGGTCTTTCCCCGTCCCGTGGTGTCCTGTTCTATGGTCCCCCTGGTACGGGTAAGACCATGTTGGCCAAGGCTGTTGCCAACGAGTGCGCTGCCAACTTTATTTCGGTGAAGGGCCCAGAGCTGCTGTCGATGTGGTTCGGTGAGTCGGAGAGCAATATTCGTGATATCTTCGACAAGGCTCGCGCTGCTGCTCCTTGTGTCGTGTTCTTGGACGAGCTTGACTCTATCGCCAAGGCTCGTGGCGGTTCGATTGGCGATGCCGGCGGTGCCTCGGATCGTGTCGTCAACCAGCTCCTGACTGGTAGGTTTCCCGACCTTGGCTTGGTTTTAATGAATCAGTCTGCTAACCCCAACTCACAGAAATGGATGGTATGACTTCCAAGAAGAACGTGTTCGTCATTGGTGCCACCAACCGCCCTGAGCAGCTCGACCCTGCTCTGTGCCGTCCTGGCCGTCTCGACCAGCTCATCTACGTGCCTCTGCCCGATGAGGCTGGCCGTTTGAGCATTCTCAAGGCCCAGCTCCGCAAGACGCCCGTGTCCAAGGATGTCGACCTTGCCTACATTGCTTCCAAGACTCACGGCTTCTCCGGTGCCGATCTTGCCTTCATCACCCAGCGTGCTGTCAAGTTGGCCATCAAGGAGTCGATCGCTGCCGAGATTGAGCGCCAGAAGGCTCGAGAGGCTGCTGGCGAGGATGTCAACATGGAGGACGATGAGGACCCAGTTCCCGAGCTTACCAAGCGTCACTTCGAGGAAGCCATGCGCGATGCGCGCCGCTCTGTCAGCGATGTGGAGATTCGCCGCTATGAGGCCTTTGCTCAGCAGATGAAGAACGCTGGCCCTGGCGCCTTCTTCAAGTTCCCTGACAGCACCACCGACAACAGCGCTAGCAACGCCGCGGGCAACTCGTTCGGTGATGCTGGCAACGACGATGATCTCTACACCTAAACGGGATAATGGGCTGTCAGGTATGCTCTGGGGAACCATAGGTTGTTGTATTCTAGTTTTCGCATCCCCTCTGGACAGCCGTACTGTCCTGACGACCCATGTTGGCCGTCTGTCTGTCTTCTCGTCATGGGTCGTTTTGATCTATGGGTGGCTTTCATGCGCGGATGAGGGATTCCCGAGCAGGCAAGATGGAAGGAATGGAACGGAGGCTGGTTTTTTTCTGTTTCCGGTCTGGGGAAATGGGGGATGACTAAAGGAAGGATTTGTGTTGCCGCTGATACTTTTCCTGCTGCTCGGGTCTAGAGATAGCTAGCTAGCTAAGCCATGCACTTGGAGTTGCTCCATTGATTGTTGCTAGATGCTTCCTTTGTGATTATGTAGTCACGTGAGATAGTTGACGCTTAGATAACAGACTCCGACTACCTTAAGGAGATGCACCGTTTGGCTCTGCCGCATTTCGACTCCAGTTGTCATTACACTTCGTCCACTTAACGGATAGAGAAAAATGTTGCCATGGGAGAAGTTCTATTGCCTTGACTGAAAAAGCCTAAGTACGACCAGTGATAATCATGCCTTTGGATGCACCTGATACACGCACTATCCAGCAGACCATTGTGCAGCTATGTTGATGGTAATGCGAACCGTACCTAGTCGCAACCCCAGGTCGTTTTGAAACGAGAACAAAAACATATCCGTAAAGTAAAGATCAGAGCAAACCATCCCATGCTTTGTCGTTGCTTTGCTCCCTCATGTGTTAAATGCTCTAGTCGATCCCATCATCGCAGTTCCCTCATCCAAGCCATCACCACGTTTCTTCACAACACAGAGCTCTAGGTATCTCTCTTCATGCCGCCAGAGGCTCCTCGATGTCACACAACTGATCAAGACACTCCCTCGTCACCTTCAGTGCCTCCTCAACCACCGATTGAGGAACCGCCAAGCTGGGTTTCAGATCCGCGACGCCGCCCCTGTTGCCGTTCGTAGTGGTGCCCTTGCCGTTGGTAGCCCCGTTCGTGGTTGCTGCTTCACCGTTGCCATTAGCGGTCGTTGATGAGGGGGCCAGCGCTGTGTCCTGACGAACATCGTCGACCACGCGCCGTAGCAGGGCAGGGAAGCTTGTGACCTCGCCTGAACGGAGCAGGGAGAGGGCGTGGTTTTGCACGACGGTGGGCCAATTGGAGGGATGGGCGTGCAGGTGATGGAGGAGGTGTTCTTGGATTCTAGGGATGGTGGTGTTGGTTAGGGAAACTTGGCGGGATGAGGTTGTGTGCATGAGGGGCGACATACTTGGCTACATGGCCTTCCTTAATCAAAAGAGAGTTGATTTGCGACCTGAGGTCTTGGTCGAGTGTGGCTGGTGTGTAATTGGCCGCCGCAGCGGGAACTTTGACTGGTGTGGACGTGTGCTGGCTCGCCATGATGTGATTTGTGATTTGATGACTGTGTGCGGCTTCCTGATAAGCTAGAAGAGTGGCTGCGTCGATGAGACTGCTTATGATAGACTCCTTTCAGCAACTAAAAACTACAGAAAGGTTGATGATGAAGATATTCGCTTGCAGAGGCCAACGGGAAGGTTTGGCTGTGTAGGTTTTATTCAATCAGCAGCTGAATTACTCCCCAGTGGTACGGTGGATGGTGGACAATTGAGCGTTGCGGGATAATAGAAAAAACAGGCACCGAATAGGCCCGCGATTAGAGAATAGGTCAGTAGGAAGTTTAGGGGTGCCCGAGCGCGGTGTGACCCAATTGAAAAATGGGAAATGGGACGGGCTCAAAGAGCGACAAACACCCGGAGAGAAAACTGAAAGGGCGGTACAAAATAAATCCCTGTTGAAGGCATGCGGTGAGTACGAAGGTACTTTTTATGCGTCCGACCCAACACAAGGGCTCTTGGAAATGCAAGGTCAGTTGGGTACGGAGGATGCGATGATGCCGTTGACATGCATCGCGACCGCGAGGCTGAAGTGGTGGCGGCAAGGCTGAAGCGGCGCGTCGCCTGCTCTCGGGCCTAAAGTCTGTGCGCGTAATCACGTGATAATTCATGTGTGCATCTACTGTCTTAGCGCGGAGTGGAAGAACTATCATCCGGCCATCTTTGATCTCCTCTTGTGAACCCCGTAGAAGACAACAGCGTCAACATTGGAATCATCTAGCTATGCTCCAGCACAGCAACCCCTCTCCTCATATCAGTTGAACCATGAAGCCTGCAGGCCAGTCCTCACCGTGATCTGCATCCAGCCGACAAGATCCACTTCCTAACAGCCATCGGGTTGGTAAAAGGGTGAGCATCAGCTTCGTATCGTTGATCTGCCTGCATCAGATGACGTCCGTTTCTCAACAACCCGGCGATAGAGTGTTTGATATGACTGGATGTCAACTCTAGAATTGGACACCGATTCTGTCTTTTATTTCATTTTCCTTGACTTTTATCGGATGTTATTGGGAGCCTGGTTGGTTCGATTGGGCGCATCATCTGTCCTTCTAGACAGCACAGCTGATCAGTCTTGCTGTTACCCATCCGAAGCCTTATGATGGCCAGCTGCAGCTAAACGTGTGGTTACACATCTAGCTATAGTATTGGTTCAAGTCGTTATCGCTCTTATCTTGCCAAGATGTCGAGGACAATGCCCGGGGGTAAAGCAGGTCGTTCTTCGAAAGTAGCTGCATTCTGACTTCTTACAAATGCCTCCAACTTGGACGAAAGCTAGTGTAAAGGAAGATCAACATCTCCGCCATGGAAACGTCAAACTAAGGTGGTCTCACGGGCCGTTTAGTGGTATGGAACACAGCGGCCCAACCGTTAGATCTTTGATGGATTTCCCGGTTTCAGTCAACCCTCAGGCTCTTGGGCCCCTTCCAGAACCATCCTACAACATCACGAGAGAAACCAAACTTCTTGCTTCGCTCGTAAGACTGCTTCACCGCCCTCAATTTATTTGAACAGATCCCGCGGACGCATACATCACTAGCGCAATTGGATCAGCCAAAGAGAATCCAGCGATCCTTAAGAGGAAGCGTGGCTTGAGACACGGGAGCTTGCTTCGATCTGACATTGCCCAAATCAACCTCCAATCGGCCGAAAGAGTGCATTCCCTTCGACTACATACGTTACCATCGTCCTAATCATCATAGCATAAGATCAACAGATTGATTCAGCAAAGAAAGACATGCAGGTTGCCTTCCCATCTCCACTGATGATGTGTGTGTAGGTCAACATGCATGCGTCTGTGGATACATGCATCTGCGAAATCTTAACCCCGTTAGTCCAGAGCCCCGCTCAAGAGTGAATGAGGGGTTTCAGATGAGGGGAGAGTCTCAAAAAGAAGGGGAGTGAGTGGTGATATCGATGACAAAGCACACACCACGCATCTTTCACTTCTTACACCTCATGAATCGTATGCCCTCGCAGATCCCGTGTCTCAGGCGCCAGCTGCCAGTCACAGCGCCGCTTGTCTGTAGGTCATCAATAGGATGGAACGTCATGCATCGCTAAATGGTCAGTAGCATATGACTGATATCGCAATTGGAGATCACGGCTTCGAACACGCAGTGACACGGGAAGCCTACGCTCTCTAACCGGCCCAATCTTAATCATCGATACTGACAGGAGGTGGTCTAGACCAGCAAGCCATCTACGTATATGGCTGCTTACCATGCACATGGCCTTGACATGAACCCTGCCTCCACCGGGCCCGGCGGATATGAGCTGCCGCCGCTAACCAGACGGCCCCCCGGAGCTGAGCATGTGCCTATTGTACCACCATCCTGCAGCTGGTATGGGAGCGTTGGGAGATCTCAAAAGCGCGTGGAAGCACGTTCCGGCGGACCCAGTGGCGATCGTTTCATGCGAGAGGTGAGCTAATGTATGCGATGTAGTATGTAGGCTATATACACTTGCAGTCAAGCGATGGGGGTGTTGGAGATCCTGGGAAGGGGTGCGCGTTCCAGAATAGCCAGTGTTTGCCCTTGCCGAGTGATTGACGAACAGCTTGACAATCGCCCACCGGGTACTGACGACAGGCTCGCCGGGACGGCATGTCTGCTGCCAACTAACATGTCGCCATCTACGCCGATCTCAACTTGGAGGGTAGGACAACAGATCTGACGTCAAGATTTCCGGACTCGATGAAGCCAAGCCCCGAAGAGTTGAAGCTACCTATTAGGCCGTTTGACGCTGCTGACCCGGATATTGCCCCTCTCCATAGCTGATGTAACATAGCTTGAATCCCCTTTCCCGTATTCTTCTGACCACTCATCGGCTCAGCTCCGTCTTCTTAACCATCACCACGAGTTTGAGGTAGACCACCATGACGACACCCACTGCAACCTCGTATGCACGAGACAAAAGGCTTGGGGATTGGAGCCGACTTTTGGGAGATCTGACTGACGAACAGCAACCCACATCTGGCAGCGTAGCATCCGTCCCGGTGGGCAATGTCGAAGTGGACCTCGCATCTTGCCACACATACGCACACTCACCACACCACACGCCCCTCCCCTTCCCGAAGGTGAGGACAGGAAGGCTCGAAATGGAGTTAAACGGCTCGCCGTCACGAACACAGTTGCATCTGCATGGGACCCGATTCGGAAGCTGAGCGGCCTGGACCGGCATGTGGTCTCGTCCTCAGGGTCGAATGACAGGCCACGATCGAGGATGGAACAATGTGCCTACGTTGCATGCGACCGCTGCCAGCACAAGTTGAAGCGGTTCCTGTAGGGCCAGAACCGCTGTAACTCCAATTGAAAGGTCAAACGTCCCAAATCGAAGGGATGCGGCTCCATCAGGTCGGCCGTCGGAAAGGGAGTCATGCATCGTGGGTGTCCCCGGGAAGGGGATCCGGATGGTGTAGCGCAGCTAGCGAGCTGCATGCCAAGCTGCAGTAGGGCTGGCGTCTGGTATGAGGAGGCTCTGCGAGGTGACATGTGAGAGGGCCAGAAGTTTGGCTCCCCTGGTCGTACAACATACTGCTTGTCAGTGGAAAGATCAGGCTTGTAAACTGACTACCTCAGGAGATGTCGCTCCGGATAGTTGAGTGGGAAACCTGGAAAAATGCATGGTTCATGGCATAATATGCTCTGTTTTGGTGGATGGAGAAGGAATTGGCCAGTCTCCTATGATATGTATTTCGCCTAATGAAGTGAAAAGCAAACAAGACAATCAGGGGTTTGTTTTCAGGTCCGATAGCAATCATCATGGTGTTGACGGTAAATATATGGGGGGGTAAGATACATTGTAAGTCGTCAGAGCTAACCTAATATCCTCGGCATCTAGGGCATTTCGTTACCAGCAAAGCTTCAACTTTCTCCAGTAAAGCTTGTCAAAACCTCAAGAACTGCTCTGGATATCCAATCACTCGCTGAATGGGTAGGTAAAAAGTACAAGCCCCTAAATGGAGCATGAATTGTAGTTGACCTGGCCAACTGCAACTGAGTCTGTTTCAATTTATGTGAAATGACGGTGAACTAGTTGCTGTATCTTGGTATCTATGGATAATGATTGCCGAAGATGATGCTGTTCTAGCCAAGAGACTAGTTTGGTTGCTTTCTCAAGAAGAGCACAACGGCTGCCCTTGAAGCATAGCTGGTTGCCAGTTGCAGCATCTTGACTATCATCTTAAAAGGAATTAAGAGATAGAATCGAATGTTGAAACATCGGCCTGGAAAGGCTGAAAACAAGTTGTTCAATCAGCTGTAAACTGCGATGCTGGATGTTAAACTGCTGACTATTGTTTGGCCTAGCTAGGCCTGGAAAAACCCCTAGCTTGAACCTTGACAGTACATTGCTGTTTGACGTCTCTTACCTGCAGACACGCTTGAATGTGTCCCCTTACTGAATCACTCGTTGGATTGATATTGGTTGACTTCCGCAGTTTCCTGCTATGATGGCACTTAAAAGCTGGCAGTTATAGTAATTGACTTTTCTTGGATTAGGATATCACCTGAACAATGTCGTCTCAGAACTTGGATTAAAGAGGCTGCTATTATCAATAGTGATGGTCTGCCAACAGTTCGTTCCCTGAGATGAGGGTCTTTGCAAGGCTGAGATGGAGGAGTTTACTACCACCTTTGGTATCTCGTAAAGAAACCAAAGTGAAGGCACATCTCAAAATACTCTGAGTTTGAGAAAAGTATGAAGAGCATTCTCTTAGGTTTATGTTTCGCTACACATAGTTGAGACATGCCAAGAAGCAGAAAACGGGAGTTCAAGGAAACAGTACTTGGATAGCGACAACCCTCCTAGATACTACGGTGCAATGATTATCGAATTGATGCCTCACGAGGTAGTGCTAGTTCGTTTACCGATTTGGTTGCCTGGTTATGATTTAGAAGCAGAACTTTGACATCTGATACCACTTCCACTTATGATGCTTTGCACTGTTTCTCCCCATCAGGTGTCCAAAACGGCCAAACACAAGTCACGCAGCTAGGTCATTGGTTGTACCATCTTCTTATAATTCTCCAACTTTTGAGCAACGCAACACAAGCAGATTGGGGTCGACTGGGGGCGAATTATAGCACGGCATCTCCAAAAGAAGAAATCCGATGTATGTGTAAGACCCTGGACACTAACACAACAAGTGTGGTCTACGGAAAGAAACCTGTAAGAAGTGAAAAAAAAAAAATACTCAGACCACCCACGCAACTTCAAGGTCATCGGCCACCGTATCCATTTTCATCCTCGTGAACCTGCGACAAGGGCAGGAGAAATACATGTGGGGGATCGACAGCACCCAGTTTGGGTCCGCACTCTTACCCCGGATTGAATCAGGCTGGGCGACTCGGTGGCCAAATACACGCGCCATATTGCAGCATGCCGTAGCAGTCATTCAAGGATTTATCAATCTAAAGAGCCAATGGGCTGATGGAGCAGGGATGAGCAGCATGCCGGCTTGCATCAGCTTCGGGAGTTTTGATCGCTTGCCAATATGTACTTAACCCCTCCGGCCTCCCTGCTTTTCACAATTCTCGTCCGTAAGCTGCCTCTTGCCGCTGAGAATCTTGCAGAAGTTGCAGCGGACAGACATGTTGGAGACTGAGGTTGGGGGTCAGAGAGCAGGGGGGTCCAGGTACCTAGTCAAGGGGTCATTCTTCCCTGTCTTTTGCGTCACAG
>JAAFKN010000497.1:0-12585 GCA_011800035.1 Thermochaetoides dissita | reverse complement strand
ATGTGGTGGGTTGTTTTCTTTGCTAGGCGCTGAGAGACATATTCTAAGGCGTCGATGGCGTTGGAGGGAAGCCGGTCAGTTGGGGATGGGCCGGTCTCGATGGGAGGGGAGATGGCGAAGCGGGATTTCGGGAGCTTCGGGAGCTGTTTTTGGGTTGGGGGAGAGTTGATGATGCCTGGCATGGTGTCGTCTGTGTCAGGGTAGGGAAGTGGATGAAGGAATGACGGCATTGTTGATGTGTTGATGGTGTTGATAGTGAAGTTGATGGTTGAAGGAATGGACAGAGGGAGATATATCTCCTCCTTTCAGAAGATCTTTGCTAGTCTCTGAAGACTGTTGAAGCTAAGACCCAAGCTGAAGTTCTCGAAGTAGGCCGCAAAGCCTTGTCGACCAGCACAGCCTTAGGATCTTCAAGAGCAACAGAACCAAAACATCAATCTTCTGAGGCAGAAGCTGACAATCATATAAAGCTTGTTTCACGTTGCAAACAAGGCGCTGCAAGGCGAGGCGCCCACCAGACCAAGTCGCAGCCGAGATGAGGCACGCCGTGTTCCAGTTCTTCAATCAGGTCAGGCACAGCGGGACCTTGACCCGAGGGCTTGGGACATGATGTGTTGTCACTCCTTTCCGTTTACAGAAGCGAGATAGCCATAGGTTGAAAGCCAAAAAAGCGGGTCAATAAAAAAGTCCGGCGGCTAGGGAACACAGAGAGACAGAATGAGATTGTCATGAAACGCGCCGAGCGAGGACAAGTAAACAAGAGAACAAGAGCCGTGTTTCATGCGGTAGCAGTAGCGTTCAAGTCCATATGGCAGATAAGTTAAGCACGCAGGTCAGCACTCAGCGTGTGACCGGATGTGATGAGGCGGCGTGTGATGAGCTTGGTTCGAGGAAGAGTCCCGGCCAAGCAGCGATGGCGGGATTCCAGATCTTTGGAACCGCGTTGACTGGTGTTTTTTTTGGCTCGGGTGGCCGAGTGGGCAGCGTGAAAGTGGCATTCTGCATGCTGAGTGATGGCTCTGCTGCCACTTGATGCCACTGGATGCGAGGGGCGTGTCTCAGGCAGGGAAAAATTGCCGGTATCCAGTCAACACGACTTTGTATTTCTGACGGCGTTTGTCACCACCGGAGCCCCAAAGTCGAAGCCTTGACGAATGTTATGGTCCTCACCATCTTCAATTTACACGATAACATGCGGAGATCCCTGGGACAAACTTCGACTTCTTCCCCCCGGAAAGAACAAACAAAGCGACTATCCCGCCAAACCACTATTTTAGCCCTTTTTGCTCCCTCGAGTTACAGGATTCACCAGCTCTTTCCCGCGGCGCTTCCCCGCATCGGCGGAAAGTCCACAACTGGAGCACCACAGAGAGCCAAGCTTCGACTAGCGTGGTGCTCGGCGTCTATTTTGCTTGGCGCCAAGACATCACTCAAATCCTTCGACAACATCAACGAAACAGTCAAGGCTTTTGGGGTTGCTATTTTTGTGTGGTTGGGTGAAAATGCCTGATCATCATCTTCATCTTCATCAGAGAGTGAATTCTTTGCAAAGAGGGAAAGGATTCCATAACGGCTTGTGACGGAAGTGTGATTGATGAAAGGAGCAGACTTCATGATCCGCAGGAGTCAGATGTGTTGCTATCAACGGCCATTATGACTGAGGACGAGGCTTGAGACAAGCTTTAGGTGTTTGACTGCAGGAAAAGAAATTATCCTTAGGATGAAGGAAGGCACCTTTGCGATGGTATTAGTGTGTAAATGACATCTTTGAAGTCCAACCTGGGCAATCTTTCCCAGGTTGAACCAACTGCATGATGTATGGAAGTGCCAGTGCGCAGGAAGCCAAGATCATACATATATCAGATCCACCGTGCATCATGTCATCGCAGATCACCCACGGCATGGCTTTGCAGGCTGGGCAACGCCTCACCTTTAACAGAGGATGTGCTGTTTCTGACTGTCTCATGTAAGTCTGGCTGGCCAGGCCGCAGCACCTGACTTTATTATCTTAACTCACAGTACCCTTTGTTCCATTCCCAAAATGCTTTATGGCCTACTTTTAGCGACTAGTTTCAAGAAAAACTTGGGGAAAACGGACATTAAAACCGGTTGATGTGTCTATTTAACGCGGTATTTGGCCTGATCTCCTGGCTCGAGCATGGAAGTGAACACCGACATGGCGCTCGGCTAGACATTGAATTTCGGACAGGACGCCCCCATCGAGTAACCCAAGACACTGTACACAATGAATGTAGAAGTGCATGGAAGTGTACCTAAGTGAGACAACTTAGCTAGTCCTTCCGTCTTACAGACCGTTGAGGTATCGCACGCCCCGATAAACATCGTGGTTAAAACAGGACAAAGGAACAATCACGAATAGAGAGCACATTTGTCCTAGTGCCCCAGACAAACCATACCCTTATTCATACCAAGCAAAACCAAACCTTAACTACTCAGCAACCGATAAAGTACCCGTTCAAAGCAGCCATCGTTCTATCAACTACATGAGTGGTAAGTGGTAGTCCCTCCAATACCATCCCGATCCCGATCCACAACCCCTCCCAAGCAAAGAGACCAGCAAGCTAACAAAAGCCGACCAACTCCGAATCCTCTTGCTGTCATAACGCACCATTGACCTCTGTTCCGGGGTGGGCACACACTGACCTGTAGTCATCCAGAATAACCTACTCCGCTCGTTAGCATCAGGATTACTGTCAGCACAGCGACGTCCAATGAGGCCCCTAAAAAGCCGAGTCAAGCAAAGCAATCAATGATGTGTAGGCAAGTCTGTAACCATTCATCAATCATAACGTATGTTCCCATCCACCCGTCCATCCATCCATCCATCCATCACATAATGGATGGATTCATAGAAAAAAAAACGAAAAAACAAAAGAGAAAGCATAAAGAAAGCATAAAGCCTTAATCCCAAAGCCCATCCTGCTAGTTATCGTAGTATTAGCCACTTTCTTAAAGAAAACCAGACCAACCTGACCCGATCATACCATCCATCTCTGAACGCCCCGGGCAAAAACGCAAATGCAGGAGCAACCTTAAGAAACCTTAACGAAACCCAATAGTAGAGTGAAAAACTCCAACTCCTTCCCGTAGAAAGGGAAGAACTGATTTCCCGAAACCTAGATCTCCTCCCCATGCAACTCCGCCACAATGGCCATGTTGACGCCCAAGTCGCCAACCAACTGTAGATGATCGAGCGCGGCAGCGCCGTCGACACCGACTCCTGAGCAAGTAGATGAATTTTCCCAGTCTGTATTCAGCAAAAAAGAAGAAATGCAAACGCAGCAGGAGCAAAAATTCATCAGCCCACCGTGTTGCTAGACGCCAAGGAACATCCGGACTCGTCGCTGCAGTAGTACATACCGGAAGCGTCCTCTTCTTCGAGGTCGTCAACCACCAAGAGTTTGGCCAGCGCTTCTTGAATGCCTATTTGACGCAGAAAGCACAGCTGGTCAGTATTTCTCTTTTCCCAACAGCAAGTCAGTAATGTGTAAGGGGCCACTCACTGTTATTCGTCTCCAAGAATTTCTGCGCATCTGGATCCTCGCCCGGCTCCTTGAGGTTGAAGTACCGGCTGCACTGCTTGATGGTCCTCTGCAGGCCCGCGACCGCGCGCTCCGTAACCTCAGCGTTCTTTTGCACGTAGTTATCTCTCAGGTAGAGCAAGCACCTGAACCCGAGGCTTCGTGCCGTAAGCCTCATCTTGTCACCCAGCAACCGCACGATCTCGTCCTGCGGCTGGGCTTGATCCTGAGCGCCTTCTTCCTCTTCTTGGGAAAGGGGTGGCCGTGGCCTGAACGTCCGGTACTGGAAAATCTTTTTCTGCAAGAGTTGTTCCGTCTCCTCGACGACGCCCATATCGAAGTACCCCAGCAGACCGGGAGCCCACTGCGGGACAAACTCGAGTGCCAGCGAATACACCTGTTCAACGCCCTGCTTGCAGCGAGGCCTCGGTCCCTCAAACGTATCGCGGACAAAATCCAAAAAGGCCTTACCTTCCGCGTTTTGCAGGAACCAGCACTCGCGCGATACCTGTTGCATGAGGGTCGTGACCCGGGACGCATTCTGAGCTTCTTTTAAGAACACCGACCCGGCGACACGCAGGTAGGGGGTAACGTTGGGCTGAGCGATGTGACCGACACTTCGGGTGGCAAGGGTGCGCATGATCATGTCTTCCATGCGGGACGACTGGCGGATGAGGTTGGCCAGAATGTTGTCAGTGGCCTGGTGGTTTTGGTTGATGGCGATGAGCCTGTCGACAAAGACATTGACGGGCTGAGAGCGCGAAGCCATATGGAGGATATCGGTCTCGCCTTTGGTCACATCGAACGGGCGGTTTGCAAAGTCTGGGTTCTTGAGCACGCGTTCGCGGGTGTTAGCCGCGCCGATGGGGTAGCCGGAGTCAGTGTAGATGAGCCGAATCCTCGATAGCAGCACGTCGAGCAATGACAAGATGCTTTCATAGGCAGGAGGACGCGCTGGCGGGCGACGGGAGATGTTGTTGAGCATTTTCAAAAACTGCGCAGGGAGCGGGCCCTCCAGGCCGTCGGCAACCACAATCAGCAGCAGCGACCTCAAAAACAAAGGATGTTCGAGGAACGCAGCCAGCTCATCGGGTCCGAGCTTAACAAATTCCAGCATGAGGTCAAACACCTCGTTCCAAGACCGCAGATTGACCTGGAAGCACCCAAACAGCTGCTCAAGGATGCCGATCATGCCGGAGATAACCGAGCCTTCTTCTTCCATGCCTTCAGTG
Source organism: Thermochaetoides dissita (assembly GCA_011800035.1). Taxonomy (NCBI): domain Eukaryota; kingdom Fungi; phylum Ascomycota; class Sordariomycetes; order Sordariales; family Chaetomiaceae; genus Thermochaetoides; species Thermochaetoides dissita. The sequence continues at coordinate 7,811 of JAAFKN010000497.1, read as the reverse complement.
CCGATGTACTGCCTCGGCGCAAGCTTCTTGATAGTCTGGAGTACCTGGATTATGAAACTGACGGCATTCTGGCGTACTTCAGCGTCAACGTTTCGTTGAACTAGCATGCGAAGTGCATCGGGGTAGTCGACGAAGAACCGGAAGACGGCCAGACTGCATCGTGCACACTGCAGCGCCATCACACGGATCTGCCCGAGGAGCCTCGGAAAATCCGGAGTCTCCTTGGTCCTGGAAGCGACTTGATCAAGATGACCCAGTGCCATATGCAGCGCCTGAGTCTCAAGCCGATGATCCTCCGAACAAAGACCATGCGGGCCACCCAAGTTCTTTAGATGTAGCAAGAGGACGCACACAAATGGGACCTGTGTGGGATCGAACAGGCAGTGCCTCCTGAGAAGCCGGTTGTTCTCCTCACGGATCACGTCGCGCAGGTGAAAAGGGACGTTGACTGTCAGCGGGGCCGGGGTATCGGTGGACTGGAGCAGCTCCTGGCTCTTGGAAAGGGACGAGGAGCGTTGGTAGAACAGCATGTACGCGCTGTACTGCTTGTCGTAGACGGCGTTGCCCTGCTGGAACTGCGGGTTGTACTCAGGGCCGCCGAAGCACGCGGTTGCCATGCTGCTCGGATCCCAGGGTGTGACGACATCGTCGTTGAACTCGACCCAAGTCTCGGTGTTGCCGTTCGTCGGACGCTCGCGAATGTATGAGTAATAGTGACCGGATTCGGCCGTGCCGGAGTGGACCAAAATGCCGACGAGCTCAAAGATATCTTCTTCCTTATCATCATCGGGCGAGGACAGGTGATCAATCGTGTACGGACGCATGTTGATGCGGTTCGGGAAAGTAAACATGTCGTTGATCTTGCTGCGCGTCATGGTGCGCAGGTTCCACTCGAACCGCTTCAGATGGAAGATGAGGTGATCGGGAACGTCTTTCAGACATACGCGCTTTACGGCATCTACATGCTTGTCGCACGTGGAGCACTTGTACTTGTTATCGCCCTCCATGATCTCGCCGTCGACATACGCTTGAAGACTCTCCTCCAATGTGCTCTTCCCCTTGATGTCACACTGGATGGCCAAGAACGGCTCGAGTCTCTCGGAGATGTGTTCGCACTCCTGCGAGCGGACTTGCTGCACCAGCTGGCCGCCATAGATTGACCGGAACTGGTTCTTCTCCTCGCTTGTTGCAAACTGTCCCTCCCAGCGATCGCAGAGCAGGTTGTAAAACTCGTCGACATCCATCTGTATGTTGGGATCAATCTGGGTGTCCTCGTACGTCTTAACGCTCGAAATACATTCCTCTGGGTTGACATAGCGACGTAGGGTGTTCTGCATGTAAGCAAAGAGTCGCTGCGTCTGATAGAGCAGATGCTGAGAGCCCTCAGGATCCCCGACTGTCGCACTGAGCATAAACCGCCGGAAGTCGACATTCATGAAGAGCTGTGTGAACAGCGAGTTGAAGTAGCAAGTGTTGGAGAGATTGCGCAGGCCAGGGTAGCCGCATGGGCCACGAAGAGCCTTCTCCCGCTCAAACTGCTGCGGCAGTTCATAAGAGTAGAGTTCGTCCTGGTTGGCATACATGGGGACAAGGTTGGCCATGTCCTCAAGCAGCCACAGGTATTGCGTGTGATCGTGCTCGACCGAGGCAAAGACAATGTCAAGAAGCATAGCGCGTGTCTGCTGTGAGACGATCGGACGGCACGAATCATACTCCTCGGAGCCGGCCTGTGGCGGGAAAAGGTGCTTCCAGAAGATCTTGCGTGCAACGCCCTGTGGCGGGAGGACCTCTTGCCGGGTTTCAGCAGAAAGAAGTGTCTCATGAATGATCCGAATGAGCCCAAAGGCAACTTCATCCACGACCTCCGGCTTCGTTGCATCCTGTAAAGGTCAGCAAAGGAGCAAGAACACTCGCTAAGCGCAAACTCACCTCAAATGTCGTGTAGTTCATCAACAGCGCGAACCACTCCTGGGCTAGCTGTTTGATCTGAACCACTTCCGACTGAGATGCCCGCAGCGCCTGGAGCATATCGAAGCACAAGTTCAAGACCTCAGTCGACTTCTCTGGCTTGGAGATCGCGGACGCGACCAGGCGAGAGACGACGGGCCAAAAGAAAGTGCGGAACTTGGCCGCGGGGGTATCGGGAACTACGAGCCTGGAAAACGTTAATCAAATCCATCTTCAACTAGGGGCCAGGCACTTACTCTTCATCGCCAAGTTTGCACGCATTCCGGATAAACACTGCTGTACTCCTGCGCACGACATCCCGAGGCTCGTTCAGTAAGAGATCCTCCAGCAAACGCGGCATATCGGGATGTGTGCAGAAGGCATCTGTGAACTCCTCACTAATGGGACACGACTCCAGTATGGTCTGCAGGCACAACATCACGTGCTGAGTTGCGTTATTCGTGTTGCTGGCCGTCAAGGTCTCTGCGAGCAGGCCAACAAGGCGGTTGAGAAGAGGCGCATCAAGCAACTGGGTTGCGGAGGAAGGCAGATCGGAATCTAGATTGATCAGCAGATGCTTATGGGGAACACAAAAGTTAGACTCACCCTTGACAAGCAAAAGCAAAAGCTTCATCATCGCGGAACCAAGCTCAATCTGCAGCTCGCGCGTCGGGCACAGGCCGCAGACCTGGGGGTCCGAGATGGCCGGAACCAGGACAGACATGACACGAATGATGCCATCCGCCCGAGACTGCACAGTTTTATTGGCAGTAAGATCGGTGCTGCCAACAGCACCCAACTTCCCCGGAGACTTGAGGTACTGCTGCAGCGCGTAGATCGCATAAAGTGACCTGAACGGCTGGCCGAGAGGGAACAGATCGAAATAGGAGCGCGAGGGGTCATCAATCACCTCCAGCGCCTTCTCGTCAACCGGTAGCTTGATTAGGAACCCGTAAATCTCGCGAGCCAGACTCTCCTCCATCGACAGGTATTCCCAAAACTCATCGAAGTGACTCAGAATCTCTGCTTCAATGGGCGAAGCACCCGACCGCGGCTTGGCTGGGGTCGGTGGTACAGGCTCCTTCTTCACCAGAATAATCCCGTTGTGAATCTGCAGATCCTCAAGCGACTTGCAGATATCGCTCTCCGATGGGACGAAGGGACGACCACGGTAATACATCCGATAACTCTCAAAACCGGTAGCCTGGCGTAGGCTAGCCAGCAACGACGCAGCTGTGTTGCGTTTGCCGATGTTCAGCGGCATGATAGCCGTGTGCTTCTCGCCGTCGAAAGATTGGAACTTAAGACCTGCCGGCTCTCCCTCAATATCCTTAGGAGTTTCGGGGATCAGAGCCCGCATGTCAGGGACAGAGAACTGCGGCTTGCATTGATGGAGTCGGTGGAATTCGCGAAGAATCGCCAGGGACCTGATGAAGAGCTGCTCTTGCTCCCGGAGCTGCTGCTCACTGGGGACAATGGCCATGTTATCGCCTTCACCACTGCTGGCGGCACCTTTAACAAAGGCCTTAAGGTGAGCTGCTGCCGATGACAACTGACGCATGCAGCGCTCCACGAGGGCCAGGTGCACCTTGCGTGCGCGGTAGTGAGGGAAGGAATGAATCGACCGACTCTCTATGTAGACATCATTGACGAGGGTATGGATGGCCTTGGCCTCAATTGTGCCGCTCGGAGCGGCCAGAGCCATACGCCACAGCAGCTCGAGCATAGGATGATGCGGGTTGTCCTCATCGTCGAGAATGATGCTTGTCGGATCATTGACCAGAGGCAGCACGGCTTCGCAGACAAACTCGAGAGTACCTTGGCAGAAGAACTCCGGCTCAAGGCTCGGCAGGTACTCCGAAAAGCACGTCGCCGTGAACGGGTTCCTGCCGTGGCTCTGCTTCATGGCGCTATTTAACATCTGCCATGCCACATCTCTGTCCTCCTTGCAAGCCGCTTTGGAGCCCACCAACATGTTCCAGAGTCTCAACCCGTGCTCGCCAGTACTAGGATGGGGCTGGCCCTGAAGCATGGCATGTGCCTCCTGGTGAATCAAAATCGAAAGCAGGTCTCTGCGAGGAGCATTCTGACCACCGCTCAGGACAGCCGGGAAGTTTGTGTTCTTCGCCACAGCAATTGCAGACTCAAACTCGTCAATGAGGAGTCGAGTGAGGTCGTGCGCCGTGGTTAGGTCGTGCAGGTCCTGGCCATGATAGTTGCGTGTGGCCAGTTTCAAAACCCACAAACTGCCCATTGTCGTCGGCGACTTCTTCTCAATGTCCGCAAGGCAGTCGGCATAGATAGTCCATCTACCCTCCAGACCGGGGCCATGGTTCATGAGGCTGTCAAGCTTGTGGATAGCGAACTGCTGAACATCGGGATATGCGACAGGTGACTGCGCTCCGAAGACGGACGCCTGGCGCACGAGCCGGATAAAGAGGTTGAAGGGGCGAGCGTCAGAAACCAAACAGTCAGGGTTCCTACTGATGATGGTGCGGATGACTGCATCGCAAAACTCGCGCATCGTGGGGCCAAAAGACTCGACAGGAACCGTGTTAAGCTTGTCGCACAGATAGAGCAAACCATCACGCGAGTAGAGCTGCGTGATGCGACTCGTCATACGCATCAGCGCGTCAGAGACTCTGGGATCTTGGGTCGTAGTAACCGTCTGCCAGAGAGCATCCGTATGCTCGTTGGTATACGTATTCGAAACCAGCAAAAATCCTATGATATTGCCGCTTTCGACTGTGATCTCAGGATGGCATGTCGGGCCCAGAATGTAATTAACCAGCCCCGTCCCAATGAGGAAGTTGGCAATGAAGTGAGTATAAGCATCAGTGGCCTCATCGCCAAACGTCTCCTGGTACTTGTTGTAGATGGTGATCAGATCGTTGCACATATTGCTGACAGCCATGACACGCAGCTGCATCTGGCCCGATTTGATAAGCCTTACGAAGTGTGTAAATTTCCAGTGATGGGCGATCGCCTCAGCAGCGTGATACATGGGTATCGGCGGCTGGACCTGGCGGTACTCCTTGAGAATCTCGGCAGGGACAACGCCGCCAACGGAGAGACAGAGCTCGTAAATTTCAGCAAGCGAATTGAGGATGTTCGCAGCGCCCTCTTGAGTGAGGTGATTAAGGTTCTTCTCGATGATGTTGCCAACCATAGCAGAGACCGTCCTGAAAAGGGTGTAGCAGCGCGACAGGATAGTCACTCTATCGGGAAGTGCTTGATTGTGAGCAAACGTCCTCAGGATGTTCGCCGTGAGCAGACACAAGCCGCCAATGTGATCAGTGAGCCTGGGAAACTGGGATACATATTCGCATTCGAGTTGCGCGAGCTCTCGAATCGCGGCAAGAGAGCCCCCTTGAACTTCAGAATGACGCTGGAACATATCGAGGATGACTGTCACCTCAGCGGAGTAGCTCCAGTCCCGTTCCGCATTAGCAGGAGTAGAAGCATGAAGCGCAATCTCTTCGCGCGTGCTGAGCATCGCAAGTGCCTGGACGTATTGCTGCGAAGCGAGATACTGAATACGCTGCTGCTCCGGAACTGAGGCAGAGCGCAGGAGTCGAACGTCGAACTGAACGAAATGGGCAGCCAGCTTGGCGAAGGAGCGGTAGAACGAGAAGATAGCTTGCCGCAGGTCCCGGTTGCGTGGGTACGGGGCTTTCCGGCTGACTAGGAAGATGACCAACTCTGGGATACACTGCCAGATCTCTTTATGGACAAGATAGGAGTCCGCAGCCGCACGAAATGAGACGGCATGGACATAGCCAAGGTACTTATCAATCCATTCTGCGAAGCAGAGCGCGACTTGGGGATCTAAAAAGGGTCAGCTGGAGTCAATAGTAGTCAATAACAGAAACATACGAGTGGGAATGTAGGCTGTCAGCCTGATGATAGTTTCAAGAGGGGATTCGGAGGGTTCATGATAAGGGAAGTCCGCTGATGGATCATTGATCAATGACACCCCGTCCAACAGGGTGACCGACTCATCAGTCTCGAAGCCATCGCCATCGTCGTCCGTCGTGTTAACAGAAACAACTTCGACAGGGGGGCTTGCGCTCTCAGATCCTGATTGAGCACCAGTTGTCTGAGCAGGAGCATCAACTACCGGAGTCTCAGCCGGCACGACAGCCTCTTGGCCTTCCATAACGGTTTGAGCCGCATCGGTTGTCGCTGTCGATGCAACAGGCGGGGCAGCTGTTTCGGGAGATGGTGATGGAGATAACGAGATGGCACCTTTGGGGGCCTGCGCCGAGGCCTTCTGAGGATCAGAGTCGGACGGACAAGCGCAGGGAGCAGGTTGGGGTTCTTGTTGAGTGGTGTCCTGCTGAGCGGACTGCTTCTGCTCTTTGGGAGTGGCAGGAATGGTAGATTCAGAATCGACGTTCATGGCCGAGTCGGGCCTGAACTCGGCAGCGACCAGCTTGCCGGTGGCAGGCGGGCTTGGAAAAGTGTCGAGGGTCTCGATGGAGATGCTCCTCGAGTCGCTGTTCAGCGAGGTGCGGCGGCGTTTTCGGGAAGCGAGGTCACCGTCGTCGAAGGGATTAGGGCGGGTCGTGCAAGGTTCAGAGGATACGGTTCGGTCTCTGGGCGGATCGGTAGACGCAGCGAAAGCCATCTGGTGCTGCTGCCAGGAGCAGTGCTGGATGCTGCGAGTGGTAAGGAAACCAGGAAATCCTGGAACCTGCTGTAGCTCCGCAGAGTCGCAGAGTCGCAAGCGGATGGCCGGGACGGAAGAGCTCCGCTTGGGGAACCTGGAAGCTTGTGGCCAGCTTCTGGATGGCGCAGATGTTAGCATGGGATGGAGTTTTGTGATAGGTGCATGTACATTGAAGGTGGGGGAGAGACGTGTTGTTGGCCTGCTGCGTGCCTAGAGGGAGCTGGCAACAGAAAGCTGGTAAGCTGCTGTGGGTAAGCTGGCCAGGCTCTGGAGCTGTGCGTGGAGCACCTGTGTCGCACTCCGCGCACCACCTGAGGCGGCAGCAACTGGAACCTTTGAACTGGGGCAGCGCAGCTAGCAGGAGTGACAGCGCAGCACCCTGAAGGGCAGATATGCTTCGCGGATTGACTGGGGATTGGATTTTGGATTCTCCAAGCGGGCTGTCCTCTGGGGCCTGTCCTGGCTTCGTTGTGCTGGGAAGCGGCAGGTTGGCAGGCCGCAGACGACCTAGCAGAGCTGCCGTATCCAAGGTGTCTGGAGAATCCAAAAGATAACGATAAAGAACCCTTGCTCCTTGCCAAGCTCCTCGACCACAAAGGCGTCCCACCAAAAGGGGCTGTGACGGCGAAGTTTGCATACGTACCAGTTAAAAAGAAGGAAAATGAAATGAGGCGATCGGAAGCAAGAATCACCTATGAGACGCCTTTCAGAGTTGATTGCGCGTTTCCAGGGTTTTTATTTCCTGTTGGTTCCGAAAGGTGTGAGTGAGAGAGTTGGAGTAGATATTGGGGCTCAGCAGCGTAAAGTGTCGGGTGTGGGGAGGTGAGCGGCACCGTGGGCGGGCAAAGCTTGGTATTGGAGCACTGATGTAAGTGGGCGCCCAGACCGTCAAGGAGCCAAAGACTGCGTCCTGGGCACAGTGCTCAGCCTGCAGGGCAGGCTGCCATCCATTCGTCAAAGAATCGCTCTGTGAAAGGCAGACGAGCGGGGAAAGACTGGCAAAGACCAGCAAAAAGAAAATGAAACAGGGATGCCACGTACCCCGCTGGCAATTGATTCAGCAGGAGGCTGCCGGCGCGAGAGACAAGAGAAGGAAAAAAAAATCTGGAGCGGGTGCAGGTGGAGCTAAGTGCGATGAGAAGTCTCGTCAGCTTTTCGCGATCGGTCGCGACGCCGGTGAGTCTCAGCAGGA
>JAAFKN010000496.1:0-12604 GCA_011800035.1 Thermochaetoides dissita | reverse complement strand
GCAATATCCAGCGCCTGGTCGTACGTCACAGAGGGGATACCGTTGCCTTTTCTGCTGATCTTCATCCAGATGCCATCAGGGTCTCCATAGTTCTGTTCCAGCCATGCTTCCCATGCTGCCGCATCGTCGAAGAGCTTCGTTGGAATCGCCGTCGAGCCAGAAGGGGTAGCTGCTGGCTTGCCCTCCCGCTCGCTTCTCGCCGCCTGTCGTGTTTTCGCTGGCATCTTGTATTCTGATGTTGAAAAGAGTCTCTTTGACGTAGTCAACACGATTTTGCCGAAGATGTTTAACACCTGACGCGCCATAGCGCCTTGTTCCAGGCAGCAGTCGACGGAGTGAGCTGCGGCTGTGTTGGAGCTTATGCACGGGTCAGGGTTAGGGTTGGCAGTGACTCCTTTCTCCTTCTCCTGCCCTCCATTGTCGCCATCACTCTGCCACACTTTGCCCTCAATTGCTCCGATACGAAAGATGAAGACCCAAAGGCCAAGATCTTGGCGGACAGTCGCATTGCTCTGTGGCTTGATCCAGGGGGTTCGGACTTCGATCTCCGACCTGCCAAACCTCGTTGTTCCAGGATCAGCGCTTAGGTTCCTTGACCGCTGGCACAGGACCAAGCAGACAGGCTTGCACGCTCCGGATCCCTGTCCTACTCGGCCTCATGGCTGTGCTTAATGCCAAGCCCGGCTCGGGACTGGTTACCGATGTCCAGATTGGCATATATGCCGATCATATGGGTTCCTCCGGACAATGCTGCCATCATCTCCGGAGCGAATGAGAAAGTCCACAGACATCAGATAGATGAAACGCTCCCCACATCTTCGGCAGACACCCTACCAGCATAACGTCGATCCGCAGAGTCCCATGTTTTAACCGGATTACATAAAGGAGGGCAGGCGCCGACTGCCAGTAGCGAGGCTTGGCAGTGTGCTGCACGGATGGTCCCGAGAAATCTCACCCCCTCCCTTCGATCATGTTCGCCAGGTCGAAGATCTCCGTACCGTAGGTCTGGGAGTGATGATACCTAACTCAGAATTGCCACTGAAAGTATTGAGATGGTCTCCGACAACTGTAGGCAGCACTTGTCTCTTTGCCTTCCAGGACTGACCCAAATTAATGTGTTCTGTAGGCTTATACAGCTTTGTTGGCAAAATAAACATCTTCTCAGCCGGCTGAATATGCCGAGCCTGCATGCATTAAGACGAAATTTCGCATTTGCCCTTACAAGGCGGACAAGTCTTCGCCGCAGTATGGATCTGACAGACGGACCGCCAGACCATTATCCCGCCTTGACAAACTCCACACATGCTGAACCAGGCTCAAGCAGGATTGGCATTAGCCACAAGTCTCGTAAAGAACAATAAGGATAAATGAACTTTCATCACCTCCCGTCTACACCCCAGCCTTGTCCCGTCTTCTGTATATCTCAAACTTGCTCCTTATGTGGCAGTTTCCGAGAGAGAGTTCGCCCTGTCTCAAGACTTAAGCACGCACTGTTCTCCCAGCTGAGCGACTCCAAGAGCCTTCTTGTTTTCGTCACAGTAAATCCTGGCTTGACCCGAAAAATCCCAAAATGACTCCTTCAACGAGATCACTTCTTTCAATCCTGTTTGCTCTCACCTCAACGCTCACCCCTGGCCCGGTATTCGCCCACTCTCATCTTTCCCACATCGTCATCAACGGGGCCCTCTACCACGGCTATGACCCGCGAAACCCCGTTGAGAACCCTGACATCAACAAAACGCACAACAATCCCAGACCAAACTATCCTGATAGCGTTGCTTGGTCATATGCCGCTTTTGATGATGGCTTCGTCGCCCCAGCAAACTACTCCCATCCGGATATCATCTGTCACATCAGCGCTACCAGCCCCAAAGCCCATGCCCCCGTTCGCCCAGGCGACCTAATCCACATCCAATGGAACGGTTGGCCTGTGGGACACATCGGCCCCATCCTGACGTACATCGCCCCTTGCGAAAGCCAGTCCGGTTGCGCAGGTGTCGATAAGATGATGCTGAGATGGACAAAAATTGACGAGTCCCGTCCCGTGCTGGAGGTTCTCCCGAACAATGAAAACCTCTGGGATGTGGAGCACGGTCGGGCTGGTATGATTGGGAAGAGATGGGCTACGGATGTGATGATCGCTGCCAACAACAGCTGGCAGGTAATGGTACCCAAGGGGTTGACGCGCGGGGCGTACGTGATGAGGCACGAGATTATTGCGTTACATTTTGCGGCAAAGAGGGGAGGAGCGCAGAATTACCCTGTATGCTTTAACTTATGGGTTGAAGGTGAAAAGGAAGGGAGTGTGACGCTGGATAGTTATGATGCTAGGGAGTTTTATCGGGATGATCATATTGGTGTGTGGGTTAATGCCACAGCGCCAGCGTTGACGAGTTACATCGTTCCGGGGCCAACGATGGCCAATTGGGCTACGCCGGTCCCGTATGCACAGCAGACATCGATGCTGCCGAGGTCAGAGGGAACCCCCGTTCTTGTGACAAGGAGTACAGAGACTGTCCTGTGGACTGCAGAGGTGACACCTACAACTACCGGCCGAGCTGTTCGAGACAAGTACCATCGTAACGGTTAAAGGACTGATTCTCGACTGTTTTGTTCTCTGTACATAAATTAAGAAGTACATAGCTTTCATTTTCTCCATTGGAGTGTTGTCTACAAAACAATGTCGGCTTATTGTTCAGATCTGTGAGCATGTGATGATATGAGAGACCCTTTTACATGGCTCCACCTCCACCAAGATATCTTTACTATGCTGACTGATAGATCACGAGATATGCGTGGTCAATGGAAATGTTTCTCCTCTTTTCAATTTTTCCTCCAGGACAATCTTCGCGCCTAGGAATGGTGGAGGTGAGAATCGCAATCATTGTAATACCTTACAGTGAGTCCCATTGAGATATCGATATGAACACACAACTTGACAACTTACTGGGTTTCTCCGCATCAAAGAGGCAGTCAAGTGCCCGTACCATTTGCGAGTTGTGTTGGTGTCCAGACATTTGGAGGGTTTTGTGATCATGGGCTCCTCTCTTGACAAACAAAGCCCCAACGCCTGGCAACCTCATCACCTCCATCTAGATTTCTAGAAAAGAGCCCTTGGTCTAATCAAACGATAATACTTTTATAACTTCTTATAGAGATCAATGGGAGCTGTGCGCTCACCCCTATCCCTCTAAGAATCACGTGACTTAGTGACCGGTTGCCCCTGGCGATCGCTCATTATTTACTTTATTCCTAAATTGTCAGTGCCCCTGAACCGTTCTCCCTCGAAGCGAGTGTAGATCCCGAGGACAACTTGCAAATCTTGTTCAAGTATAATAATATCCACGTTGCAATGTGGAACACTCAATGTGTGTCTTTTTACTATTTCTTTGAAAAAGTGCTCGTTTGGAGTACCTTTCCATGTCTTCGGCTAGTTGCTACCTTCTTTAAGGTACCAAACACTTGACGCCTGTCTTCTAACAATGGTTTCAAACACCAGGTGCAGTTGGCATTTCCTTCCAGTAACATAACGCCTTTCATCCAGTGTTTCAGTGATCTTCGTAGCAGTCAGACATAGTGATCATGGAACCTCATCTTGTCATCTCACCTTTCAGTATCTCTCCAGCAGTGGGGGTTCTCCCATGCACCTGTTGAATCAAAGCAAAGCGTTGCATCAAATGTGAGCCTATTTGCACCCAAGCAGTTACAAAGAATTCCCGCGGGAGTCCATGGCGCCATCTAGTTAGGAGGAAAAGTATCCCTTTTGTTGAGGTGCCTTTGATGTTGGTCAGGAAGCCATGTGAGCCATGACTGATTCCATCGACTGTGCTCAATCATGGTGCCGATAATGATCGCCATATTCTTTAGACAGACTAATATCTAGGATGTATCAGCACCTTGTCTCCCAGATTCGCAGTGTAACAGGGGCAATCGGCGATTTCTCGGCCATCCTTCCCGCTATCAACGCTCCGGAAGCACATATGACAAGAAGCAAAGCATTGGCCCATTGGAAATTAGTCGGATACTGTTCTAGTCTCCCCGCACCAGTCAAGGCTTTTCTCAAATCTCTTCCATTTATTCCTTCCGAGACATGCGTACTTACCAAACTGCTCTCGGAAGTTCCCAGTGAACTGTGCCAACAGTTGCTTTAGAGCGGCAGATCATCAGATGTGGCTAAACTGGCCACAGCATGCCATACTCTTGTTGACCTTTCAGTTCCAGCTCTCTATCGGGAATTTTAGAGCAGAAAATATGAGGGACTGGGGGTCTGAGCTGGTCGCACTGGAGTTTAGACCAGCCTGGGCTTCTTGGTGAGCGTCCAGGAAATTAAATTTTCGCGCCTTAGTGGGAAAAGACGTAATGACGCTCTTTTCACAAAAGTTTGGTCCGTTCTAGGTGATCTCATACCTTTGTGGCCAGGTTTTTCTTCTGGAATTCAGGCCCCCCAAACATTCTGAGATCATCGCGAATGAGATCAGCTTTGCGGAAAGCATTTCTGTTTGGATCTACTCCCAAACTCCCCTCTCTCCTCTGTGCTGAATGGCCTCATTCTTTCTCATACGCCAAGTTTCACTCAACTTATCCTTCTAGTGAATGGCGTGTGGCCCAAATATGATACCAACGTACTTCCCCGGAAGCGAATGACGGATAGCCTTTACATCTCACGTTTCCCGCTCCCTCATCTCAACACCAAAACTATCGCTACGAGAAAGAGCTGCAAGGATCGGCACACAAAATCCTGCACTACTCAGACGCAAAGAATCACTAAGATGGAAGACATCCTACGCGTCTCCGGAGAATGTCTCCGACATTTGACGATAGCAGTCCTGTCAGAGTGCTGCAACGGTGCAAGTGTCCAGTGGTTGTTCAACCTGACTTCAATGACACTCACCGATACAAGATTGGATGCCATATCGTTAAGGAACCTGCTCAAACACTGTTGCGTCCTTCAAGATTCATCAAAGCAATGATACCAAAAGACACCAAGCCTTCATCTGCCATCTGTGGAGCACGACGCACTGTTCCAGCAATATGTCGTAGTCTAGCACCACTTCATGATGTGGCCTCTCCTGGGGAGATATTACAAGCGCTCACACCTTGCAAAGACACTCTCAGAAAACTGTTCATGAAAACGTGGATACAGCGTCCACGAAGCGACGATCACCAACTGAAACTCGGGATGCTTCCGTCCTGGAAGGAGCTGAGACTGCTTATTTCCAGTGCCTCAGCCTTGGAAGGAAGTCTAGCTCCAACAATGACCCAAACCCGCAGCAGCCAGATCCCAGTTCAGCGATCCATTTGCTCAAAGGATTCAAAAATCTCGATGGCGTTGTTTTCTTGGACATAGTGGGTCTCAATGAAACAGAAATTTGCTTGTTACGGGAAACTGTGAAGTCAGAGTGGCCCAGGCTACGGAGGATTAAGTTCCAGAGCTTACGGACCAAGGATAACAAGGAAAACAAGCAACTGTTTGAGAACATGGGGTCCAAGCTAAACGCTTTATCGTTTGATGCTGGGGAAATGGAAAATATGGGAGCGAGGATTGTGACTGTTCCTGGGGAGACCGAGACCCTGCGGTTTGCTCACACGGGCGCATGATTGGGAAACAGGTAGGCTACGGCGGCTTCTCAATAGACCCTCATATGGTTGTGCTTGGGTGTTTGAACAACGGGGAGGCTGCAGCTAGCTGATTTGGTAGAACTATGAATCGTTGATTCATGAGCTGTTATATCCAAACTGCTCCATGATTTTTACCCTTGCTGGAACAATCTTAGACCTCTCCCTTCTCCCGATATTGGGTTAGTATCTTGACCTCCTCAACTCCCGAGAGCGCATCGAGATTAGAGGACCAAATTTCACCGAGCACAACACTCAACAGAGGCTCTCAACGCACAAGCATCTCTGCGGACTTCCTTCGAAACTTCTGAGAAGGACAGTGAACGTGTCCTTGCCAGCACCACCATGCCCAGAACTTGTTGCCGCCTGTATCACATAGTACAGCCTGTTCTCTATCGACATATCGTGGCTGATGAGGGTGTGTGCTCGTTCCCTATGCCAACTGGTTATACCTGTCGGTTCAGTATCACTGGCCTTGTAAGTGCTCATTTTCTGCTATTTACAATTTTGATACAGAGAAAGTACCATATCAATTCCTTTAGCAATGCATTCTCCTGGAAAATCCCGAGTTGGCAAAATACATTGGCTATATCTCACTCAACGCAGGTCATGTACTGGCTTGGGGAGATCTTTGGAGATGTCGGGATTGCACCAGCTCCTGCCAACACATAGCCCTGAACTTGGAGCATCATAGGACTTTAACCTTCTCGGTCAATATGTTCTTTCAAAACCGTCGCTTTCCTGGAGACTGGCGATGGCTGCTTCCAAGCCCTACTGGTTGTTCAGCGTGGAACCTTAGGGAATCTCTTATGCCCATCATTCCATTATCATGCCTTGAACCTAACCTACCTCACTTGTTCATTAATCTTGACCGAACAGCTTATGACCAAAGACGTTATATTCGGGCTATCATTCACTATCATAATGAAGAACAACAATTTCTCTCCCTAACCTTACCCACCTTGAACTGCGTTATGTACTTGGAGAATGGCCAGGTGTTCCAACGTGGTTCAACGATGTAACACATGACATCGCCCACTTTCTCATCTCTCGAGCTATAGGTTTGGAATCCTTGCACACATCTCACCTCAATTTCGCGCGGGATTTGACACCATCCTTAGACTTTTCACCACGCCTAACATTCCTGACTTTGGACTATAACGGAAGCTTTCGAGATACGCTCTCTTTAATCCTGGCCAGGCTGCCGGCTCTGACCTTACTGATGTTGGATCGTATGGGCTTGATACGCCATGACTTATGACGCCCTCACTTCAGCACCACAACTGCGATCACTGACCGTGAAGCCAACAAAGCTCTTGTTTCGTAGACTTCATGCTACGTTATCACCTTCACAGTTGCAATATCTGACATTCAAGGGCACTTTTCTCAACTCAATTTCTGTGAGTTGGCTTATATCATCTGCACCTGAGTTGACATCCTGATGAAGAACACGCGTGTTCAGCTGATCGAGCTTCAGGGTGCCCTAATATTGCCAACAAAACTGCAAAGAGTCCGGATCTGGGAGAAGAGAAGCGGGAGGGACCCTACAAATGTACGACAATCGCTAGAGGCCTTAGCGAAACTCAACAACTTGAAGGTTCTGGATTTCACTGCATTCGAAGCTTTCCAATGGGCTCGCAGTGATCAACACCTTTGATCTTGGGACCCGTGTTCAAGTTGGATCACTAAAGAAATATCCAGGCATAAGACAGCCATGCTCTCGAAGAGCAGTGCTCAGTTTCCCTTTCTTTATTCTCCTCGAGTCCGACTTCGTATCGATGAAACAGAATCTGACACCAGAAGAGAGCAATGGACTCAAACAAGGAATATCTTGAACTTCCCCTCTTTTGTCATCATGGCAGTAAGCTATGAATCTCTAACTGAGGTTGAATCAAGGTTGAAGATCTTTTCAGTCATTCTCTGAACCTTCAGTGACTGATTATCACAAGATTTGACTGCCCGCTGCACGAGCTTCTGTTCTTTTGGAAGAAATCAGAAGGTGTGAGTTCTCCCACCTTCGGGCAGTAACGCTTGTTCCAGTCACAGCTGATGTTTGCCCAGGCTATCAAGAGGGGAGAGTGGGATCAAATTACCTGTGCCAGAAAAGATCGCCACTCCCAAGATCTTGTTGTCGGCTTGTCAGCGATCTTTAAGGAGGAAATATAAGGCTTAAGATCTCTCCCGAATGTGTGGAGGGAGTGTCGCCAAGGCAATTGACAACATGGAGGAGGAGCTTGGTATGGTGTGGAATGAGAAATGAGCGAAATTGAAACAGATTTTGGGGTTGCTGGCCAGCAACTGTCTCGGATTCCTTGCTTCTAATAAGGATTATGTATGCATAGCTAGCACGTACAGCCAACAAGGTCTAGTTAGCGGCTAAGCAAGGAGTACGTTTGTTCAAGCAGACGTTCCTAACGCCCCCAATGTGACATTCGTGCATGACTCCCCGTATTCATCTCCTCCTCCGTACTCAGCCCTGGGCCGATTCCCCTTACCCAGCTCAATCGCCACATTCGTTTCCCCTCTGCCTTCCCACTTTGGCCACCGGAGCTCCCTCCTCAACCCATCCCACGGATCCGCCGCAAACGTAGCCCATGCCCGCTGCATCAACCTCGTCAATTCCCTTTGCTCTCTCGTCGTTGGCAGCCCACTGGTATCTTCCGAAGCTCCGAAGATCATGTGCAGGTCCACGCCGTGATAAGCCCCCGATCCCTCGTACAACCTTGTGTTTGGCCAGTCTGCGTTGTAGCGGTACACCCAAGCTGGCACTCCGCAGTCACGTCGAGCGGAGGCTTGGTGGGCAGTAGGGCAGGTGAAGGATTCCAGGTGAAACGAATCGACTTGCTCCTGGGTCGGTTGCGTCCCGGTGTTACCGTAGAGGGAGATGCGGTAGAATCCAGCTTCGTTGGCGTTGGAACCAATCAGGATGGGGAGCCTGGCAAACTTGCAGCGTTCCGTGAGGAACGTGTAGTTGGCGAAGACAATTTCGCCGTCAGGCGTTGGGTAGAAAGGAGGGACTGAACGGAGAACACTGCTGCTTGGGCGCGGTTTGATGGTTGCTGCGGCGTCTCTGATGGCTGTCCAGGGCCTGGAGCGCATGCAAGTCAGGGTTTGCTCGGTGTCAGTCAAATTGCATCCCAGAGCGGTGGCGACAGCGTTCCAGTTGTTTGTAGCTGTTTCCCTAGAGATGACTGGGAAGCTAAATGCATTTCCAGAGGACATGATCAGACCCGCAGCAATTGGGTCAGTCTTGTATGTATAGGCCCAGTAGTCAACGGCCACACCGCCAGCAGATTGCCCGGTGAGGATGATGCGGTTGACGTCGCCGCCGAAATTGGCAATATTCTGGCGAAGCCATTCAACAGCAGCGCGTTGGTCGCGAAGGCCGAGATTTGGCAGCGTTCCAGGGGCACCAGGAAAACCGAAGATGTTAATTCGGTAGTTGACAGTCACCACAATCACGTCCTCGGCATCTGCAAGGTATTTGCCATTATACATCGGCGTGTTGGTATTGCCGGTTGTGAAGCCTGGACTCACGTCAACCCGGATCAAACTCGGGGCAGAAGACACCTGACTTACGGCCACCATAAAAGAAGACAATTACCGGTTTATTCTTCGCCACAGCCTTTGGAGTAGACTTGGACCAAATATTCAGCGTCAAGCAGTCCTCACTCTGAGGGTTTCCTGCCCCCGAGGTATAGTAACGGATGATGCGCGGGGCTTGAGGCGTAAACCCCGGATAGTCAACTGGACGGGAAGGGGCCAGAGGACAGTCATATCCAAAATTGGAGGCGACATATGCGATTCTCCTGCGATGAAGAGGCTCAGGAGGAGCAAATCGTAGATGACCGACCGGGGACTTGGCATAGGGAATGCCCAGGTACTCGACAACACATGATGTGTTGAGAGCAACATGACCAATGATCGGCCCAGTCAAGGTGGATACGGTAATAAAGCGCTTAGAGTCGACACAGTTTGGTTTGATGTTGTTCTGTTCCGTGCCACGCTGTAAGATCGGAGCAGCTGGGACATCCGTTGCTGTGCTCCCAGCTATGATGCCGGTAAGACTAGACAGAATAACGAGCAAATGACGCATTGTTGATATCGATGCGGACCATAAAAATTGTGGTTGGCCGGACCAAGGCAGGTAAACAAAGATGCAAGGTGCCTCAAATTATAGATGGCTGTCTTTGTGTGCCAGGCAGCATGGTTGAACCTGCATGGCCTTGCAGCAAAGGAATTTGCCGGAGTTCCGTCCCAGAACAAAAGTTCCCCGCATGCAAACCACTCGGTTATTGCTGGCCGCAGAGCTTCTTGTTCTTTCCGCCCAGTTCAAGGTCGTATTTGAGCTGCAAGATTGCCAATAGTGAGGGAGTGTTTAGCGGTTGCGACTTCAGCTGCTTGGTACAGGTGTAACAAATGCCAGGCGTTTGGAGCCTTTCAAACGTCGAGAGGGCCTTATCTCTACGTCAATGTTGTGCAAAGGCTGATGAGCCCCAAGAACAACTGATTAGGCAACACTTTTTGTCTTCTAAACCCATTGCATACAAGCTTCACGTGCATAAATAACATCGATGCTAGCCTCATCTTTGGTGCTGAAGCTCATGGCTTTTAACCGTATACCGTATCCTTTTTGCCATTCTTTTCTCGACTAACCGAACCTCTTCATCGTCCCTTCGTGTCCCTTTCCTCCTTTTTCTCCGTACTAGCGATCTGTTCCCCAGCTTTTTCCCCAAACCATGGCGCATAATCGGAGAATGATCCGGTCCCTGGCTTCGTCTTTCTCCATTCGTACCGTGCTTTGACCAGCTCCATTTCGGCTTGATTAAGGTGAGTCGGCTCAGGCGATGAGACCGTTTCGTGAAGAACCCTGGCCAAAGGCAGCATGCCCAGTTGGCCATTGCGTTTGCGGCAATAGTAGCATGCGTACCAGAGCTTGACGCACGGAATTGGGGGAATCATCGGGACGCCGCAGTGCTGTAGCGTGCGGTTGAAGTCCTTGCATGTCTTGTGGCGGACGAGGCCGACTTCACCGTGGCCGGTTTTTTCGTCGAAGCAGGCGTAGGTGACGTAGACCCAGACGCACATAGTGGATTTGTATGTTGCTAAACAAAATGGCTTGATGATGCTCGCGATAATGTAGCTGCTGGGCTGTTGCAATCATGGTTGTTAGTAATTCGATTCGTCGTCAACTACCAAATATCGGTTGCAAAGAATTATGGTTCGCTTACTACTTACCTAACATTGCTTGCCTGCTAGTTCCAGTTAACCGCCTGGAAAATAAGAAGCAGATGATGGGCGTCATTGGATATTGGAATCTGAATTGAGAGCCATGCTCTCAGAAGTTGCGATGCTGTGCATAGGAGCAGGAGTAACCAGCGTCATCAGGAAAGGAGCAGATCTCTCCAGCACCCTGCTGCAGCCATCAGTGGGTGGTAATGTACCTAACTTCTTACGGTAACTTATACCGCTGGAGAAGTTCTCCAAAGCGGCCAGCTGCGATGCCCAATAAAACGGTGAAATGGGCAAACCCCACCTTCCTGAATCGTTGATCCGCGTAATTTACAGAGCAGATTCAGTAGCAATACCATAGTGAAAGTTCAACAAGACTGCCAGCTGGAGCAAAATGAAATGGCGAATCGATCTTGGACCAGCATCCTCTCGACACTGAGATCTACAACCTTGTGATTGCAGAAGCTGTGCCAGGTAAAGGACCAAATCCTTCATTATGCTTAGCATTACTGACTATCCAAATACCCCTTCATGGCAAATATGTACATGAAGATATGCAAAGATGATGCTTTCACATCAAACGTTTACCCGCGGGACCTCAGATCCTCCACCCTCAAGCCCTCCACGCCACGGCCCTTTTCTCACCACGCTTGCTCCACTGGTGTCCGCCGCTGGTGGTTTGCCTGTTCTTCTCCTCATACAGCTTCTTACTCAGCTGCTTGTACAAGAACTGACCCTGGTTGTGGTAGCGAATGGAGTGATCCGAATCCGTGAACCAAGTGAGCTCTAGCTTCTCCGGGTTGACGCCGCCACCCATCAACAGATCACCCAGGGCAGCCGCATTCTGGAAGTGCACGTTGTCGTCACCAGTACCGTGCTGGACCAGGAAGGTGCCAGCAAGCTTCTTGAACCCGGTCACGTCGTGGACCGCCGACTTGGCATAGCCGTCGGGGTTGAGTTCGGGAGTCTTCATGTAGCGCTCGGTGTACATGGTATCGTAGAGCGCCCAGCTCGAGACAGGGGCCGTCGAGAAGCCGAAGGAGATGATGGGATCGCCGAGCTCGACGACCTTGGCGGTCAGGTATCCGCCGTAAGACCAGCCCCAGATTCCGATGTGGTCGGCATTGACCCAGGAGTTCTTGGCGAGTTCCTTTGCGGCCCTGGAAAATGGTTAGCATGTGTCATGTGTTTCTCATCTTGGGCGTATGATGGATGAAAACATACCAAACCTGATCCTGAGCTTCGAGTTCACCCAGGTTCTTGGCAACAAGATTCCTGAACGCGCGACCCTTGAACCCAGTACCACGGTTGTCAACAGTGAAGGTGATGTACTCGAGCTCAGGGTCCGAAGCAATGTAGGCGTTGAAGCCAAAGGTCTGCATAGACTTCGTGACCTGCTGGGACCCAGGACCACCGTACGGGGTCAAGAGAACCGGGTACTTCTTGGACGGGTCAAAATTGGCAGGCAGCCGGAGCATGGCGTTCAGGGTGACACCGGAAGGATGAGCAAGCTCGAGGTAGGTAATGTTAGGAAGGCGGTAATTCTGCAGGTTGTTGATAAGTCTGGTATTGGCATCAACAGTACGGATCGGCTTTGTCGGGGCATCAACGGAGTAGAGCTCCTGATACGGCACATCTGGGCCACCGTAGCGCAGGATGTAGTAGCCACCGCCGGTCGAGAACGAAGCGGACCACACGGCAGGCACAGTGGTGTCAACGAGAGCCGTCTTTTGCTTCGTCAAGTACGAGACCGAGA
>JAAFKN010000495.1:0-12622 GCA_011800035.1 Thermochaetoides dissita | reverse complement strand
GCCTTCGAACGAGGGCGCGGCACCTGCTGTCGAGAAGAAGGAGGACGCGAGCGCGACCAACCAGGCGGAGCCCACGAAGGAGGAGTCTGCCGCGGAGCCCAAGGCTGCCGCTGACACGACCGTAGAGTCCGACAAGGCCGCTGAAGGTATCGTCACACCGCGCAACCCACCCTCTACACTGTGTCTTGTCTTTATCAGCTTGCTGCCCTGTCTCAGAAACGTGTTGCTGACTCGAGATGCCATCTCGCTCCGCAGCTTCTGCTGAGAAACCTGCCGAGGAACAGGGCGGCGGAAAGCCCGATGCCGAGATGACCGATGCCGCCGCGCCCTCTGAGACTGCGACCGACGCGGCCGAGGGTGCTTCCCAAGAGAAGGCCGAGGATGCCGAGGACGCTGCCGGTTCCAATGCCAGCAAGTCGAAGGCGAAGCGCAAGTCAATTGGTGCCGGAGAATCTAAGGGCAAGAAGCTTAACAAGAAGCAGTCGAAGCAGCGTGTCCTCCACTTGGACGCAAAGCCGGGTGAGCATTATTTCGTGAAGCTCAAGGGCCATCCGCAATGGCCTGTTATTATCTGTGACGAGGATATGCTTCCCGCTTCTCTGCTCAAGACTCGCCCCGTGACTGCCAAGCGTGCCGATGGCAGCTATCGCGAGGACTTCGCCGACGGCGGCAAGAAGGTCGCTGATCGCACATTCCCCGTCATGTACCTGGAGACAAACGAATTGTGAGTTGACCCCTGCCCACCCATGTATTGATGTAATGGCTACATCTGTTTATGCACACGCATGCCTGATTGGGCATGTTCGGCATCGGCCATTGTCAGTCTGTTTGGCATTGGATGCTGACACATGGTTTCCAGCGGCTGGGTGCCCAACTCGGAGCTCATTGACCTCGACCCGGCAACCGTCCTCCAGGACGTCAAGCTGGACAAGATGAAGAAGTCGCTGCAGGCCGCCTACAAGCTGGCTGCCGAGAACCACCCTCTATCATACTACAAGGAGCTCCTCCAGAGCTATCAGGAAGACCTCATTCGGCAAGAGAAGGCCAAGGCTGCTAAGGCTGCTGCCTCCAAGGGCAAGAAGGGCAAGGCAGCAAGCGAAGAGGAGGACGTCGAGATGGAGGATGCTCCCTCTGCCACTGAGACTCTGGCCAAGGATAAGAAGAGCAAGAAGAGGAAGGCTGAGGACAACGCTGAGGTACGTTGGAGTGCAGATTCGAGAAACCGGGAGTTTATTACCCTATGTTGACCTTTATGACAGACGCCGAACCGCACGGAGTCCGCGAAGAAGCCCAAGATCAAGCTCACGACGAGCTCCACACCCAAGGCCAATGGTTCCACAACGGCAGCTAAGTCCAGCGGTAAGGGCGCTGAGACCAAGAGCGCGAAGTCCAAGGCCAAGAAGGGTAGGGAGGAGGAGAAGAAAGTCGAGAAGGAGCCTACGACTCCCAAGGAGCCAGAGCTCACTCCTGAAGAAAGACACCAAAAGAAGGAGGTAAGTAATAACCATGACGTCAGATGGTGAAGGGTTCATATGGTGCAACAACAGCTGACACACCTCGACAGAAAGAGGTTCTCTATCTCCGTCACAGACTGCAGAAGGGTCTCCTCACCAGGGACCAGGCCCCGAAACCTGAAGAGATGAAGCTCATGTCAGATTACATCACTAAGCTTGAGAGTTTCCCTGATCTTGAGGTCAGCATCATCCGGGCTACCAAGATCAACAAGGTCCTCAAGGCCATCCTCAAGCTCGAGAGCATCCCGCGGGAGGAAGAGTTCAAGTTCAAGGCCCGGTCTCAGGTGCTGTTGGACAAGTGGAACAAGCTTCTGGCTGTCGACGGTACTCCCACCGCCGCTCCAGCTGGTGAGGTTAATGGCGCTAAGTCGTCTGCTAAGGCCAATGGGGTTAAGGAGAAGAACGAGTCGGCCGAGCCGAAAGTCAAAGACGAGAAGAGAGAGTCAAAGGAGGAGGCGAAGGAATTCTCCAAGAGCGAGACCAAGGTGTCTGCGAAGTCAGAGAGCGCTCCTGAAGCGGAGAAGTCTACAAGTGAAGAGGCAAGAATCCTCAATTCCCTTCCCAACTGACACAGTGGTCGGAAAGTAGGAGATTTTCGCTAACATGACCCAAGGCGAAGGCAGTCGAGGCCTCGGCCTGAGCACATCCTAGATCGTTTCATACAAACCAACAGCAATGGGGCGGACTTTTGCTTCTCCAATAAGACTAGATCATATTTCTCTGGGACGGAGAGCTGCAGTCCGCGGGAAATACAAAGAAGGCAAACAAAGGTCTAAGCATGGGGTTTTGTACAACTAGGTGGGCCTTTTATCGTCGACCTTTTTTTCTTTTTTTGCTCTGGTCAATCTCACATGGGTACTTTTGGGGTGTTCTGGCTTCCAAGCATTATGCAGCGTGCTTTCTTCTGGTCTGGTTTCTGCGGACGGTGTTGAGGACGGCGAGGGAAGAAGGGGGGAGGATACTACTAGTTACACTACTTCCATCGAGGCTGGATCTGTGCGGCCGGTTGATTGGTCGAGGGAAGGATTTGAGGAGTTGGGAAGGAAGGGCATCTCCATAACACAACTGGGTAACCTAAGTGCGAGTTCGGGCAAGGAGCGTGGAAAATGAGAAAATGACAAAAGACAACGAAGAGAAACTGAAGGGCGCCTTGACTTTTTGTTCTTTCATTTTACTGCGTAAACTACCTACCCTACACGACAAGAATTTAGGCGCTTGATGTTGCAGTTTCGTAGTATAAAAATTAGGTATCTGGGCCGAATGATTAAGTTCTTTTGAGCCTTTTGAGGGTGTGTTGGCCATTCCTTTCTCTGTCTTGCTCTCTTTGTCTTTGAACCTCGGGCCACCTGGCGTTCGTTCGTTTTCAGGGGCTGGGGAGACAGGCATACAAAGGTCCCGCCACTGTGGCGCGTGAAAGAAGAAAAGCCGATCAATTGTGGCTGGTGCCACTTACACCCCAACTGAAAGGAACACGTCAAGGTACACGTTCGACGCGACGACGCGACAGACGAACCAGATATGGCCCAAGTACACAGCAGTACTGTCCCATTTGAAGAGGACGACAATCGGGTTTGTATTCCTGATGATCGGTTTTGATGCACGTTTTGCTTGCTAATGGACTTCTCAGGCTGCATTCATCTTCAGCAGCGGTGAGGACGGCAGGCAACTGCCCACGACATCATCCAGACCCGCAAAGAGACGCAGAGTAGCGGGCGCTGGCAAGAAGGCAGCGTCTCAACCGCAGCTCCAGCAGCCGGCTTTTGGCTCCGAGTCGACCTTCATCCCCCTCTTCAATGGAGCAGAAAGCCCTGAAGCCGTAAAGCTGCGCAAGGAGCTGTTTGAGGCTTCATGGCCCGTCCTAGAGACACGCATCCAGGTTGGTGGCAGCCAATCCCAGCTGCTCGCATGGATTTCTACTAAACTTGAATTTCTGTTTTGTGCAGCATGTCTTGAGGGAGGCCAACCGCAATACTGTTAACGAAGTGACTGCCTTCTTGCAGCAGGCTGCGCAAGAGAAGACGTAAGAGCAGATTCTGTGGCCTTTTAACGCTGCTTGACTGACTTTTCGCAGTGAGAAAATTATCGCGGGATTCATCATCACGGGTCCCAACATTGCCTCTCAGGATCTTCTGTTTGAGCAGCTCTCTGAAAGGCTATCTACCGAAACTCTGGCACGGGTTGTCCGCCTGCGGGCATCCGAAGTGTCGAATCTGAAGGCCGCGCTGAAGAAAATCATCCGAGACGCCACGGCAACCGAGTCGGAAGATGACGATGGCTCTGCCGTTGTTCCCGGGACAGTAAGTAAAGCTCTGTTTTATGAAGCTGGAGTGAGAACCATGGATGTTGACAGAGAAAAGGGAAGGAAATACCTCGATTACGACCTCGAGGCCTTGTATGTCTTTCTTTCTCGGCAGCAGCAACAGTCTCAGAGAGTCGTGATTGCATTCCAAGACAGCGAGGCATTCGACAGCTCCCTGCTGGCTGATTTAATTACATTATTCCAGTGTGTCTCTCTGTCTCTCGGACAAACCTGTGGAACTTCGCTAACCTTTTGATAAGCTCCTGGAGCGATCGTATCCGGTTTGATGTCTTGTTTGGCGTTGCAACTTCAGTTGAGCTGTTCCAAGCCAGACTGCCCAGGTCAGCAGCCCGTCTGCTCTACGGTGCGCAGTTTGACGTTGTGCAAGCCAACTCGGTTCTCGAGAGCGTCATCAAAACTGCTGTTGCTGGTAGCCGAGCGACTCTGCGAATTGGGCCATCATTGCTGCGCAGCCTGGTAGACCGTCAACAGGAACAGGTGGCTGGTATCCAGTTGTTCGTCAGCTCAGTGAAGTATGCATATATGTGCCACTTCTATGCGAACCCGCTGAGTGTATTACTTGCCAAACAGTTGGACGGCAGGCTATTACAGCCTGAACATCTTCGAGCTGTGCGGACGCTAGAGTCCTTCAAAGCCCAGGTTGAGGCCGCGGTGGATGCCAGGCAGGTAGATCATGCTCAGTCCATGATCGAGGATGACGATTACCTCATTGCGTATATTCTGGAGCAGCAGCAAAAATGCGGGGACTACCTCGAACAGCTCCTGCGTACTCTCCATCTCATCAGCTCAACCGGCTTGAGTACGGCTTCTTTCACAGAGCTCTACATGACAGCCCTGAACAAGGGTATTGACCTGGAGCAGGCAGATGAAATGATTCGCGCAGCAGAAGTAGTAAGACGGATGAACGCTGATGAGTTCCTGAACTTTATCCGAAAGCTGCTGGATGCCACCAAAACTGGCAGCCCAGAGCTGGATTTGCAAGGCTGGGCATCGGAGGCAGAGGAGTTCGTTGATGCTGTCACAAAACTCCGCGGCGAAGTCGAGGGCTTGATGGAGCTGTCCAAGCACAATGGCAAGACTCTCAAAAGCCAATACAGTGCTCAAAGCAAGGTCTTGCGCACCACGGTCGTTGCGCAAAAGGTACAACTCAGCCAAGATACGGCAGCCCTGACTGAGGAGGACAAAGCCTACACCAAAGCGATCGATACAATGACTGCCTTGTTGTCGCAACAACTCCGCTGCGAGCCCATTAACAATCTCTTTCTCCACGAGGTCTGGGTCTATGACTCGAAACTGCCGTATCGTGAAGTCTTTGTTCCCCGGCCCGGTGCCGTCTTTGCTCGCGGCCTTTCACGTCCCCACGACTACCTTGCCTGCGCATGCTGTAGCAAGGTAGACGGCGAGCTCTCGTCAACCCTGCCTACCACCTGCATCTTGTACCACCTCTACCTTGAAGCCGGCGCGCTGATCAACGTGGCGGATTTGTGGTCTGCATATTACGCTCTGGTCGGTGACGACGATGACGACGGATCGAAGAACCGCGAGGGACTCGATGAGCGAAGCGCCCTCGTTAGTTTCTACCGTGGCCTGGCGGAGCTTCGAATGATGGGGCTTGTGAAACAAAGTAGAAAGAAGGCAGATCACATTGCCAAGTTGAAATGGCTATGATCAGGCGTGGACTGTCAGAGCATATCGTTAGGCGAACTAAGTGATCTTTGGAACGAGCGGCTCCTCTGGAATGTCAACTCTGAGAACAATGTCTTAGTTTTCATCCTGAGTGCGGTCAAAGACGACCATGACAACTCTTGTTTCACCCGCCAAAGATAGCGCAGGCCGACAAAGACATGACTTAATAAAACGTCTCCGATGCCTTTTCGCCTTCAAGTCGCTTCCAAAGGGCGACACTGTTCTCGTGGTCCTCTACAAGAGCACCAGGCTCCCATCTCCCCTCCTTCCTCCTCATCCCCCGAAGATCTTTACAGCAGTCTCCCGAACGTGATCACCAGACTTCTTCTACCAAAACAAGCTGAGAAGCAGTTTTGTCGTCATCCTGAGACGGCCAAAGGCCAGCATACGAAGAAACTGTTGTATTCTGTTACCGCTGTTGTTCACATCACAGCGGCCACGTTAGCATAAGTACCGCATCCCCCTAGTCTCTACTATTCTCTTTTGTTCCCCCTCTGTTCGATCCACACAAATCAGTTCTTGTTTATTCCGATTATATTTAAGGGGCGCCCTCATCCTACTGTTTTTACTGTTCTTGCATTGTTGCGACTTGACTGATACTAAAACCACGGACACCCTATCTACTTACCCTCCCCCCTTCCCCCTTATTGCGAACGGTGCCGTGTACACGGTCGAGTAGCCTCGAGTACCAAGGGGAGCAGAAGGAGACGAACGAGGCCATCGCTGCGCCTCCAGAAAGCACATCTAGCCTCAGGGCAGACAACAACACAAACACAATACCATACCATCCATAATGGAACATCCATCACGGAAACAACCCAACAGCCCCAACGGCTACCAGCCCAGTCCTACCGCCACAAACAGCACGTCATCCGTGCCCCAAATGACAACAACAACAACATCATCAACATTGTACGCCCGTCGAGCGGCCAAGAACCCCCTCTTCGAAGCCAAGATCCAGCACATGTCCCTCAAGCTTGCCCCCCTCGTCCAACTAACGACGGGCCTCGTCCACCCCGACTTCCCGCGCACGCTCCTCGCCTTTTGGTTATTAACAGAGGACCAACTAGACGATCTGGCACACTTCTACCACCAGCGCACGCCGTGCGAGTGGACGCAGCACTATCCGTGCCCCGTGTCGTGGCCTCCGGGGCTGACGCTCGAGGAGAAACGGAGGAAGCTAGGCAAGTTTATTGGGTTGAGGGGGTGCGATACGCCTATTGAGCAGCTGGTAAGAGACGATGTTGCCAGGGCGATGGGGAGGAGGGAAGAGGATATCGAGAGGGACGCTGCTGAGGTCAGGAGAAGAGGAGGGGCGGGCCATGGGGATGACGTGGATGAGGTCAGGAAAAAGATGGGGTGGTACTGAAAAGTTGAAGCAAATAATGTCGGGGACGTGCATGCTATGGTGTTGATATACATAGACGATAGAGCCGGCATCGTATTGGTCGGTAGCCGAGAGGGACGCATCTTCAAGGGGCCTGTATGCATTAATCCAGCAGCGTTGAGTTGCAGTTTTTGGCATTCTCGAGGTATTGATGCCTTGATAGAAATAATCTACGTTTACTCCCCAAACTCGTTGGAAGACGCCGGTCGAATAAAGAGGCCCCTGGTATCATGTTGCTGATAGACTTATCCACTACGGAGTAAATAGCGACCAAAGGTCAGAGATCACCAAACCCTCCGGAAACGCGAGGACGGCAAAGGGACGGTGCAAGAGAAACGATGTATGTGTCAATGAATGCCCCAAAATGCCCGAGGTTAAGTGCTTTCCATAGCAAAACGGTACACCCCAGGAATAGCCACGACCCAGACCCACGTAGTATCTACTATATATACAAACTTTAGCGTCGAACTTTAGATTTAGCTTGGCGAGCAGCCGCCTTCTAAGCGGCGCCCTTCTTGCCTTTCTTCTTCTTGGATGGTGTGGCCGACGGCGTGTTTGTCTCCACCAAGACAGCGTCATCGTCGCTAGCGGTCTTGTCCTTGTTGGTTTCCTGTTGCTGTTGCTGCTGCTGCTGCTGCTGCTGCTTCGGTTGCTCCTTTTCGGCCTTCGCCTTCTCCGCGGCCTCCTCAGCATCGAGCTCCTTCATAAACTCATTCTTGATGGTCGCCCGACGCTTCTCCCACCATTCCTTGTCGCGGGCGGTCTGAGCTTCAATTTCCTCCAACCTGTCGCGGAGCACCTTGTTGGCGGCAATTTCGTTTGCTGATTGAAAGATGATCTGGCCCCATCCGGGAACCAGGGCGTTAGCCTGGAGAGCAGGTGGTTAGCTTGCGGGTGGCACCAAGTTGGCATAACCGTTCATACCTCCATAACAACATCCCTTAGCTCGTCCTCCATCTCCTTCTCGGCACGAAGAAACCGCTGCCACAGATCATCGCCGACGCTTCCCCGTTGCAATAGAGTGCTGCATGCCGCCTTCGCGGTGCGAATTTGGATGATCCGGTGGATGTCCTCGACGGCGCGCCGGAGCAGCGCCGCCCTAATGACGCTGTCTGGGACCTTGGGGGCTTTTTCTTGACCCTCTTCGGGTTCCATATGGAGCAGAGACAAGTATATGTTGCGCTGGAGGTGCGGAGGGAACCATGGGGCCAGGTTTGCGCTTTGGACTGTGACAATGGGGTTGCATCGGTTAGTCTGGCTGTCTCTGTGGCGCTCGTCAGGCCCATGCTCGCATTACATACCAGCCTTTCTTTTGCGATAGACGTAAGAGAATGTCATGAAGGTGCCGCCGAGGACAGCCAGGTAGGCCAGCGGGAGCAGCAGCCCCCTCCAGTCGAACTCGAACATGTCGCTCTGTTGCCAGGGCCACGCGATGTCAAAGGTTCGGGAGCGATTGCGCGGGTCCAGGTGGAGATGGAAGCAAGATGGATGACAGTAGGAGCCAAAGGCGCGTTTGGGGTGTCGCAGCAACGAGAACGCCAGGTGTGAGGTTACCACGAGAGCGTCCGCTCCAAGTGTTCGAGGTGTTGTTGAGGTGGCTGCCAGGGCTGATGCGCTGACTGCTGGCTGTCCTGGCCACTTTCTGGGGTCCTGCTGATCAGAAAGAACAGCTTGAACTTTTGAGTCTTGGCAGTCACCTCGTCCACACAGGGCAGGCCTGGCCAACCAGGAAACGTCGCGTGCAGCGTCCGCTGATATGCAGTTATCAGAATTATTATGGGCAACGATAAGCTTGTAGGCGACATGCCCAGGCTGTCAGTCATTGTGGGACAGAGGGGCAACGGCTCTCGAACGGTTCCCAGGCAAGCTGTATGACGACGGCCCAAAGCTGCCACTTTGGAGGTCCATGGAGCTGCACATGCACATCATTTTCATCACAACGTCCGGGTGCCAGTTGACTCCCAAAAGTTTCATACTCCCCAAAGATTGACCCTGATCCCTGGTTTCCTCATTCTGCACCCCGCAACCCTTCTTGCGCGGCATACTAAGTATATGAAGGGCGTGAGACCTCGACCAGCAACTCAACGATAGATTCTCCCTCGCAGTCGTCGCACTCACAACCAACACAGCGACACAGTTTCAAGCCTCCAACACCATTCACGGTCAGACTGTTTGCCATACCAGTCTCCCAAGATGCTTCTACGGCTGCGATGCCCTGATGGCATGTTCCGCCTGACGGTGGAGAAGGACGACACGTTTGGTGAACTAGTGCGCCAGGTACATAGAGAGAACCGAGAAGCGATAACCGAGTACCCCATCCTCATGCCATCTATGATGAGTTGCTGACTCCTCGCGCAGCTTGTGCCCAAGCTTCCCCCAACGGTCGATCCCAAATCTATCACTCTCTCAAACCATCCGAGCGGCGGCGACTCGAAAAGGATCGATGAGATCGCAAGATTCAAGATTGGCCAGGTCGGGCTAAGGCAAGCTCCTTTCTGTCATCCCCCATTTCGTGCTGGTTATGTGGGCGCCTGAAGCTGACAACCAATGCACAACAGCCATGGAGACCTCATCTTTGTCAGGTATCAAACCAGCGACACCGTCGCCAACGGCGGTTCGGTCGACATCTCGTCCCAGACTGCCGGTCTGTCGTCATCTACAAACCGACTTAATGGCAAGCCCGTTTTGCCAACCGAAGACCATCCCATTGACCCTCCTCCGAACACTTCAGCCGAGCAAATCAAGAATCCTTGGGAGGTTATCCGGCAGTCTCCTTTGGATGATCGGCTAGACAAGCTCGATGGCAAGATTCCACGAAAGAGGGGCGCCATGTGCCGGCACGGGCCGAAGGGCATGTGCGACTACTGCACACCCCTGGACCCATTTAACCCGCAATACCTGGAGGAGAAGAAGATCAAGTACATGTCGGTTCATGCGTATATGCGCAAGATCAACTCGGCCACCAACAAGCCCGAGCTTGGTAGTTCCTTCATCCCTCCTCTCGTCGAGCCTTACTACCGCGTCAAGCGGGACTGCCCTTCTGGTCATCCTCAATGGCCCGAGGGTATCTGCACAAAATGCCAGCCCAGCGCGATTACCCTCCAGCCTCAGCCGTTCCGCATGGTGGACCACGTCGAGTTTGCCTCACCCCAAATCATCGATAGGTTCCTTGATGCATGGAGACGAACTGGTGTTCAGCGGCTGGGCATCCTTTACGGCAGATACCTCGAGTACGATGTTGTGCCCCTGGGCATCAAGGCTGTCGTTGAGGCCATCTATGAGCCGCCTCAGGTGGACGAGATTGACGGCATCACACTGAATCCATGGGAGAATGAGCAAGAGGTGAACCAAGTCGCCAAGTACTGTGGGTTGGAGCAAGTAGGAGTGATATGGACGGATCTTTTGGATGCAGGCAAGGGTGATGGCAGCGTTGTGTGCAAGCGGCATGCCGACTCATACTTCCTCGCCGCACAGGAGATCGTGTTCGCTGCGCGCCTGCAAGCCCAACATCCAAAGCCATCCAAATGGAGCGATACAGGGAGGTTCGGCTCGAACTTCGTGACATGCATAGTCTCGGGAAACGAGCAGGGCGAGATCTCTATCGCGGCCTACCAAATGTCCAATGATGCCGTCGAGATGGTTCGAGCGGACATCATCGAGCCCTCTGCTGACCCGACTCTTATGCTCGTTCGTGAGGAAGAAGAAGATGACGGCTCACCCAGCAAAACGCGCTACATCCCCGAGGTGTTCTACCGCAAGATCAACGAGTACGGTGCGAACGTGCTCGAGAACGCCAAGCCAGCGTTTCCTGTTGAATATCTCTTCGTCACACTCACACACGGGTTCCCCGACTCTCCTTCTCCGCTGTTCACGGATAACGTCTTCCCAATCGAGAACAGGGAGTATGTCGGAGAGGCGCAGGAAGTCTCTGCAGTTGCCAAGACTCTTAAAGTGCACGAGGCGGACGCTCCCATGAACGTTTCCGATTTTCACCTCTTGTGCTTCATCCACCAGATGAGCGTGTTATCCAAGGTATATCATTCTTCATGCTGTGTCGTATCTGCGACTCTTCCAGGAAAGCTAACTCCTGAGCCCAGGACGAGGAAGCATTGCTCTGCCGCGTCGCAACCCTTCATGACCTCGCCGAGTCCTTCCAACTGCGGTCCACAACAGGATGGCAGACGTTGCACATGATTCTTCAATCGACTGGTGAGAGAGTCCCCAAGCGTTCCCGATTCTCTGATAACGTTCCATCCTCGTCCCAGGACACCCAGGACGCCCTTGGTGGCAACAACCTCGACCCCGGTGAACCTCTTGCTAAGCGTTTTGCTGCTGTCAGGCTAAATGAGAACAACCAGTCGTCGGCTAAACCGTATGCTCCGTCGCGGCGGAACCTTGACTAGGTCGGCCACAAGGGACACAGTACGTGGAAAGGCGAACATATAAGGGCGTCTAAGACACATGAGGTCTGTTAACGATGGCGTGGCGGTGTGCTCATGGGAAAGGGTAATAGAACGGTACTATAATGGATAATGCCCAACAACGAAAAGTATTCTGCGTCCAGAGCAATAGACGATAATCACGTCCTATGATGATTCCAGCTTAAGTTCGGAGTATACCCAATTTCCTGATGGTCCTCTTTTTCTTATTCCTTTCTTTTTCTATGACAGCATTCCATGTTATTCCCCTTTTACTATTTTGCCTCCCATATCTTCTATTTTCACCTCCTCCATCTTTTCATCATTCCTTCCATTTATTCTTCCATTTATTCTTCCATTCATTCTTTCATTCATTCTTCCATTCATTCTTCCATTCATTCTTCCATTCATTCTTCCATTCATTCTCCCATTCATTCTTCCATTCGTATCTGCTTCTGTTCTTTCCTTCTTCGTCTTATCTTCTATTGTCCAACTAGGAGCAAGGTCACCCAAGTCTCTTCCACATTACGACTTGCAATCCCATATATCTATCTATGGCCAGCTTATCTACTACGACATGACCCATCCCAGAGTTGTCATTAAGACGTATCATTGGTGCTGTATTCAGAACAACTTGCAGGTCCTTTTGTAGCAGAGAAAAAATAGTGGACACTTTAACACTCATAAAATCTAAAATAGCCGCCAATCCCAATGCTCAAGGTGCTTCTCCTTTGAAGGAGTTCGTCCTTTCGGTCTCTTTCCAACCAGAGCCCCATCTGGTAACTTTGGGCCTCACGTATGTTGAGGGCCACCGGCCCAGAATCTCCTCCAACATCAAAGCCATGGAGCACGTACAGACGGGCGCTCTGCTTTATGTGGGCATCTCCCCACTGAAGCCGTTCCCTGTCTTCCTGAAAAAGGATCCCGCGACCAAGGGACCTGAGCGGGCCAAACCCATGAAGGCCGCCAACAACAAGCAATTAGCGGGTAAGGGTACCAGCGGCCGGCTCCCGGATCGCAGGTGCCCGCTTCACTGGCTTGGATGTGCCCGTGGTCAAGCACTTCGGGCGGGAAGGTCGTGTTGCGGCCAACAAAACCTACTTGCTGAGCAACAAGCCGCCGGTTGATCCGGAAACCACCAAGCCCACTGTTGATGTCCATCTATGGTGGCCGAGGGTGGTAATCGTCGGGAATGTCACAACTGTAGAACCACAAAACTTAGCCCCTAATATGCACACACCTTGTCACGACCAACAGGGCTCAGACGGCTGGGAGGAAACGCCAGGACCGTCAGCAT